>RCUC01164335.1:0-61706 GCA_003697995.1 Taxidea taxus jeffersonii
ACTAGAGGGTATTATGGTTAGCAAAATAAGTCAATCGGAGAAAGACAACTATCATATGATCTCCCTGATATGAAGAAGTGGATTGCAACGGGGGTGGGGGCTAAGGGGGTAGGAAAAGATAAGTGAAACAAGATGCGATTGGGAGGAAGACAAACCAAAAGAGACTCTTAATGTCATAAAACAAACTGAGGGGGGTGAAGGGGGAGGGGGGTTGGGAGAGGGTGGTGGGGTTATATTATATGTTTAAATAAAAAAAATAAATTTAATAAAAAAAAATCAACTACCAGGCACACATTAATTACCAAGGGGAGGGGTGCCTGGGTGGCTCAGTCGTTAAGTGTCTGCCTTGGGCTCAGGTCATGATCCCAGAGTCCTGGATCGAGCCCCACGCTGGGCACCCTGCTCATCAGGGAACATGCTTCTCCCTCTCCCACTCCCCCTGCTTGTGTTCCCTCTTTAGCTGTCTCTCCCTCTCTGTCAAATAAATAAAATCTTTAAAAAAAAATAAAGAAAAAGAAAAGAAAAATTACCAAGGGGAAAGAATGCCTTACTATAGAGAAATAGAGCAAATAATATCTTAACCAAGCACCATCATTACTCAAACACCAATCACCACCAATAATGGAATGATGATATTATATGCCTCTTGATATGGGGGAGTCTGAAGTATATAACATTATTATTAATTTTTTGTCAAAAGTATTTAAGCTGAATCTAATTATGAGGAAACGATCACACAAATTTAGGATGGTTGACATTCTACAAAAAAATGACATGGACTTTTCAAATAAGTTAATTTTGTGAAAAAAGAACAAATTAGAGAGATTGTTTTAGATCAAAGAAGTCAAGAAGACATAACCAATTTCAATGTGTGAACGAATCCCAGATTTTGAAAAAATTTATAAAAAACATTTTGGGGTCAATTAAGGAAACTTAAATTACAGAGTATACATTAGATGCTATTAGGCAGAATTAAATTTCTTATGTGTAGTATTGATTCTGAGGTTATGCAAGAGAATGTTCTTGTCTTAGGAGATACATCTTGAATGTAAAGATAAATTGTCATGAAATTTATGTTCTAATGGTTCGGTGGTAAAAGTATATATATAGTACCTAAAGTGTGTGTGTATGTGTATGGTGAGAGAGAGCAAGCAAAATTGGAGCACAACGTTAACAACTGTCAAATCTAGGTGAAGAGCATACATTTACTCCTCTATTCTTTCAACTTTTTTGTGGGTTTGAAATTTTCCAAATAAGTAAATTGCAGGGGGAAAAGGATGAAGAATAAACTGACATTCACCTTATGAATGAATCAGAGCCCAGGTAGTTCTTTTCCTGAAATAAGTGAGAGAAATTGGGAAGCTGGGGCAGAATAAACAGGCAATAGAATCACAGAATATCATAAGTTGAAGTTCTTTAAAGTCTAATATATAGACTGGTCTGAAAAATGAGGGGCGTCTGGGGGTGGCTCAGTGGGCTAGGCCTCTGCCATTGGGCTCTTTGCTCAGTACGGAGCCTGCTTCCCCCCCCCACCCTGCCTGCCTCTCTGCCTACTTGTGATCTCTCTCTGTGACAAATAAATAAATAAAATCTTTAAAAAAAAAAAAAGAAAAGAAAAATGATCTGCAAGAAAAAGTTTTCTAGTTAAAAAAATGAGGGAAACAATGTATGTGCTCTATCTTCCTTGTGCTGAATCACAACGAATACTGTTAGTATACCAAAGTTCTCAGTAAAGAAATGTGTTTGATTTTGTTTAATGTCACAGTTTTTAAACTTATTTGACCATGGAACCCCCTTTAAAAAATGTTACCCCTATTAATTTCTTTAGAAACACTGTTCCTCAGAAGAGAAGTTAGAGAAACCGTGATCTAACTCAACATCCTCATTTTACAGGTAAAGAAATGGAAGCTCAGACCAGCTGATGTCTCAAGGTCACAGAGGAAGAACCAAGCCCAAAACTCAGGTTTGGAAAAAGGTAATGTAAAGACAAGGCTTATTGATATTCACAGAGAAGGAGAAACAGAAATGTTTTTTATAAAGATCATGTGGATTGAAATATTTAACACTATTTCAACCAAAGAAAACCCCATATTTTATCCCATTTATAGATGTTCTACATATAGGATCTGTTTTGCAAACATGACACCTTTGTTTATAACCATGGAGACATATGTTGTTTGCTCCTAATATTGTACCATACGTGAGAAAATGAAATGTCTTCTATCTGTGATGCTAATTTAAGTTTCATTCTGTTATAGGGACTAAATATTACATGGAATTGTGATAGAATTGCCCTGTCTTAAGTTACACTATTTACTCTAACAGTTGTGATAGGCTAAGAGGGAAAAATTCCCGCATTTTATTGCTTTACAAGCCAACCACGTTGAGAACATACATCTGCTTTAAAACCACACAATTTCTTTTCTAGTGCCCAAGCAGATTTGCTCTGGGTTCACGCAGTTCTCAAACGGGGCTGTGTCTCTGATGGCTGCAGTTTGTATTCCGAGCATGAGCACAGCCCTGGTGCAGGACGGGCAGTCTCAGTCAACAGATGTCAACTCCCCTTGTAAAGGCACTGTTCTGTCTCACAACTGGCAAAGAGAACTGAAGGAGTTCCCTTCCCTTTATGGCTTTTATCTTTCTGGTTAATAGGGGATGATGCTTAAAGGAGGCAATTCTTGAGCAATAAATCCAGACTGCAAATAAAGCAAGGGGAGAGGGAGGAATATTACAATGTAAGAAGTTTCCTTTGTTGACTATGTTTAATTGGGATTCCACACATGAATGAAGAAGAGAAGAGGTTCTCTCCCAGGGTGACTGGGAAGGGAAAAAAGGTGTGTTTCCTCTGTCTGTGTGCTTTTTAATGTGCAAATTAGAGCTTTTCCCAGCCCAAGAGAGTTTGCAGTTCTGAGTACAGGGCTGGTGTCTCAGTGGGTGCTCAGTAAATATTAATTGAAGAGGATTGCTTTGAGGAGTGGGCTTAATTACATTCTCTCAGGCATAGCCCTCAGTGGTACACATAAAGGTCACTCTGTCTCTTGCCCTGGCCCCTACCCCAGTGAGCTCTTTGAGTACTGTGTTTTCCCTCTTCTCTGTAGTTCTCTCCAACTCACTCAGCCTTCTGCACTCAGAGGCTGATGAGAACAAAACAGGGAAGAGCAGAACCAACAGCTGCTATAGCCTCACTTCTTGTGCAGTCTTCCTCCATGGAACTCCACAGTATCCTCCTTGAGCTGGCAGGAAGAGAAGAAGACTAAAAGAATAGTCTAGAGAATTAGTTGGGGGCTACAGCAAGAGACATGGTGTGGGAGACTGTATTTTCATTCCCAGCAACTCAACCTTTCTGACAGAGGATTACACAACCTGCTGTGCCTCCTGGGGGCGGGGAGTACACAATTTCTGCACCTTTGATATTTGGCTTGGGCATGTAAGGACTTCAGCCGATGACATGTGGGTAACCTCCACCATGCCTCATCTGAGCAAAAGTTTTAAGAGCCTACTATGAACTGAATGTGTTTCCACCCAAAACTCACATATTGAAGCCCTAACCTCCACTGTGATGATATTTGAAGGGGAGCCTTTAGGAGGTAATAACGTCATGAGGGTGGAGTCCTCATGAGAGGGATTAGTGCCCTTATAAGAGGAGACATGAGCGAGATGAACTCTCTCAGCCATGTGAGGACACAATGCAAACACGGCTGTCTGTAGGCCAGGAAGCAGACCCTCACCAGACACTGAATCTGTTGATACCTTGGTCTTGGACTTCCCAGCCTCTAGAACTGGGAAATCTGAAGCCACCTACTCTGTGGTATTTTTGTCACTGTAGTCTGAACTAAGACAGGACTATTGTATGTTTCCAGCAGCTCTCTTGCTATTTTTCTCTTTTCTTCAAGGATGCCATGTCCAAAAATGGCAAAGGCTCTTTCAGCCTGGATCTGGAATGAAGAAGACATGAGGCTAATGTCATGCACATGTCTTTTTTATTACAGATTCCAGAAGCAAAGCCTTTGTAGTTGTAACTGAGATTTGAGGGCTGTTTGTTACAGCAGCAGAGCTAATTTATGCCATGTGAGTAAAATAGGAAAATGAAGTTTGTGACTTCAGTATTCCACCAGTACTGGTCTTTACCCATCAGGTTGCAATTTGTGATGAATAAAGAAAGCTCTGTGGCCTTTGTACCTACTGTTTTGACACTGCCCACAAGAGTCTCCTTGAACCAAGTAAAGCATGGTATGTTGTATGATAATCCAACTACTAACAGATCCCAACAAGCAAGGGGCTTTATGTGAGGGTAGGCCCTCCAAGAATAGAAAAACCTTAACTTTCTCCAGAGACTTTTATGAAAAGCACTGTTTCTTTCACTTGTCTGGGTAGCAATCCAGATTAACATCAGTGCCTCCGCCAATGCTGGAGGCACTCATAAACTTCCAAGAGGAGCGAAGAGGCCTATGGCAGAATAGCATGATGACACAGAGAACTTTGATTCCTTTGTGCTTTGCCTTAGTATATACGGCCTTTCCCCAGAGCATATGGCTATTATAAATTATAACTAAATAGTGACTTGGACTAATATCATGAACAGGGAAAAAGTACCTCAAAGTGAAATATTCATGAACTTGCATTTAAATATAGCTTTGTGTGTTATTAGGGATAATTATTTGTTGGTTTAAGTCAGCACCGTGCCTTTATGAAGATGGTTGCTTGAAAATATTGAATCACAAAGCCCCCTTCAGAAACTCTTTGACTATAAAATTCTCATGCTCTTGTGAAATTTAAGCATATTACATCATACCACTAGATTTTGTTAGTTATCATAAAATAAGGAGTTCAAGCCAACAGATGATTATAACTGACAACAGGAATGTTAACTGTGAACTTTAAAAATATACTAATGCTTGTCCCTGTATAAAAATATTAGCCTAAGTTCTTTCTATGGCATATGTGTATGTGTTTATAATCTATTTTTATAAGAGTGTAAAAAAAAATCAGCTCCAAAAATATCACTCTCCCCTTTGACATTTATCAGTGATAGCAATAATGTCAGGGAGGATTAGTATACTGAAGAGGTACAGAGATGCTGCCTAAAGCATATCTTTTGGCTTTATTTTAAAAGAGTGATATATATCCTGATTCCTGCCCTAATTTTAATGGTATTTTAGATCAAATTTGTATGTAGTAGATGGTGACTATATTGAGGTCTGGCATCTGGCTCTGTTCTTCTTTGTAGACTTGAGAACTTGCATAAAGCCCAGTAAATACGAGGGCCTTAAAAATTATTTGCATGGACAGACAGAGAGATGGATGGATGGAGAGATGGATGGGTAGTTGGATGGAAGAATAAATAAAAGAATAGACAGAAGGGTCTCCTCTCCTCCCCAAAAATGAAATGAGGAAAAAAAAGTTATTGTTTCTGTGTTGATATTAAATTAATCTATTTCAGAAAGAAGGCCATATTTTCTTTTACTATAAATAAGATAAATATAAATTAATATAAATTAAATTATGAAAATCATTATCATAACAGTCAATCAGAATATTGATTTCAAGGCATGTTTTGCTTTTAAGTGCTCCTCTTCTGTTACTCCTAGGGTCTTGGTGATGGGTAATTTTCTTCACGCCCCCAAAGATTTTCCTTGAGAACTCTTCCACAGTGACCCACAAGATAGGGTTTTACCATCTAGGGAGGGCACATGGTTTGGAGTTCCTCAGTTACTCTAATGAAGTCATGAGGAATAGATAAAAGCTTCTGTCATGTTTCTATAATTCCCTTTATAGGAACAAGGAAATTTATATTGGAATGTGGTTTTCTTGGTGAGACATTATGAGGTCTATAATTGTCTTAATGAGATGTTGATTCCCATACTCCTAGATCTGTTAGGTTTTAATTATCAACTACTTGTTTCATCCGTGAAAATATGAAACTTCCAAAAGAAATTTTCACTTCCTTCCTTTAAAAATCCTATATTGGGGGCACCTGGGTGTATCAGTCCTTAAGCATCTACTTTCAGCTAGGGTCATGACTCCAAGGTCCTTGGATCCGGCCTGCATCGGCTCCTTGCTCAGCAGGAAGCCTGTTTCTCCCTCTCCCACTCCCCCTGCTTGTGTTCCGTCTCTTGCTGTCTCTCTCTCTCTGTCAAATAAATAAATAAAATCTTAAAAAATAAATATTGACCTTGCACTTCTTTTTAGTTGTTGCCCTAGTTCTCTAGCATTTGATCCCAGTCACACTTTCCTTCTTAAATTTGACTTCTCTCTTAGCTTTTGTAACCTCACTCCTTTGTTCTTTTCCTATTTCTGAAACTATTCCTTCCCGCAGTCTGCTGCTAGACTCTGTCCATAATTTCCTTCCTCTCTTCCTTTCTTTCTTTCTTTTTTTCTTTCTTTCTTTCTCTCTTTCTTTCAGAATTTACTTATTGGGGCACCTGGGTGGCTCAGTCCTTAAGCATCTGCCTCTGCCATCTGGATACTGCCCTGGTATCCAGCCCTGCATCGGGCTCCCTACTCAGCGGGAAGCCAGCTTCTCCCTCTCCCACCCCCGCTGCTTGTGTTCCCTCTCTCCCTATGTCTCTCTCTGTCAAATAGTTAAATAAAATGGTTAAAAATATTATTTATCTCTTTATGTCTTGGTTGGTAGAGACTCTCTGATTCCCATGCCTAGAATTTGAGAAAGCTATTATCCCAGAGTTTAACCAAGAGTACATTAAGACATTAAGCATTCCAGTGCTTATATTATAGCAGCCATTATGCTAGATTGGAGTATACAGAGACATTTCCTACCATGAAGGAACTTGCATTGTAAGGGGGAGGAGGACAAGCAAACAAAAAGTGGCAAACAAAGGCAAAGCAAGGGTGACATTTAAAAGTAAAACACCATGAGTGTAAGGAGGAGGGAGAGAGTGATGCTGAGTGAGGACTCTAAGAAGAGGCAGCAGCAAGCTGGGCTTTGGCTTTAAAAAACAAGTAGGGGCACCTGGGTGGCTCAGTGGGTTAGCCTCTGCCTTTGGCTCAGGTCATGATCTCAGGGTCCTGGGATCCAGCCCCGCATCGCATCGGGCTCTCTGCTCAGCGGGGAGCCTGCTTCCCC
Organism: Taxidea taxus jeffersonii; assembly: GCA_003697995.1. Classification (NCBI taxonomy): domain Eukaryota; kingdom Metazoa; phylum Chordata; class Mammalia; order Carnivora; family Mustelidae; genus Taxidea; species Taxidea taxus. The sequence goes on from RCUC01164335.1 coordinate 7,085, forward strand.
CCCCCCCCGCCCCCCGCCTGCCTCTCTCCCTACTTGTGAGCTCTTTCTCTCTGTCAAATAAATAAATAAAATCTTATAAAAAATAAAAATAAAAAACAAGTAGAAATTTTTTCAATAAAAACGGGATAGGAGGAAGAGAAGTATTCTAAAAACAGGTAAAGAAGGAAATTGTTCTAAGCTTCAAGGAAAGGGAATGATATGATGTGTTAAAAACTGTGTGTGTGAGGAGTATGGTAGAAGAAGAAACTAGAAAAGTAAGTTGGGGCTAGCCCATGAAAGCAGATGTTTGTTTCATTTACTTGAATGAAATGTGCTTTGTACTTCCTGTGAGAAGGGTAGGCCACTAAATTTCAGGGCTGACATTCACTTATGTAGTTACAAAATAATAGAAGTTGACATTAAGTTGAAAAAGTACAATCACATGATTTCCTGCCATACACCAGAGAAATTCATAGCAGTAAAACAAGTTATTTAGTGAGCCAGTATGTTGTAGATTCTTTTCCAAGTCTCATTGCTTCCCTGGCCTGCCCTGGACAAAAATGCAAGTCAAGTTAAGAAGAAAAAGGGGAGAGAAAAAGAGAACAAGGGGAAAGGAGAGCTAGAGGGGAAGAGGATTGGGGGGCAGAAGGGATTAACAACTCTATTGTTCATGTAGACTGTTCTCCTACTGAGACAACTTTAGCAGAAAAGGAAAGCAGATTGATCAAACCATTTTAATGAGCCTTATACTCCTGCAGTCCTCACCAGAAACATAAAATCTGGGCTTTCCAGTAAGAGGCAGATATTTTTACTCTACTAGCTTTAAAGGGACATGAAACATGATCATCATTTTCTAAGATAGGATTTACCTGAGACTGACTGGCTTAGAAAATGCCTCATTATGGAATCCATCTCTTCTTCAATCCTTGGACAAGGAAAGCAACAAAACTTTCTATAGGGGCGCCTGGGTGGCTAAGTCATTAAGTGTCTGCCTCTGGCTCAGGTCATGATACCAGGGTTCTGGGATCGAGCCCCATCTGGCTCCCTGCTCATCGGGAAGCCTGCTTTTCCCTCTCCCACTCCCCCTGCTTGTGTTCCCTCTCTCACTGTGTCTCTCTCTGTCAAATAAATAAATAAAATCTTTAAGCAAAAAAAAAAGAAAACTGTCTATAAAGAACAACACAAACAACAGCTTATAAAGAGACTATGAAAATTTGAAAACATTTTAAAACCCAGATTATGTGTATCATTGAATCAGAAGCTAAGTCTTACAAAGAGATAATATATACTGTCTGAAGGGATTAGAGTTTGAGAAAGAGAACAGGCTAATGTCAATGATGGTTGGCTGCCATGATGGACATGAAAATCTAGACGAGAGAGAGAGAGAGAGAGAGAGAGCTCTGTGTTGGGTTACTATCATCTAAAGAGGACATCTAAAGAGGAAAATGAATCAGAGATTGGTCTTCTATGAGTTGCTATCGAAAAGGTTGGGAATAACATCTGTATGAAATGGCTGTCGGTGAATGAAGAAAAGCTATTTCCCCTTTTTGTGATAAGCAGTAATGTGACACACAGGAGAGTATACCTTCTTTTCATAGCACTAAGATTGGTTTATCTGAAGAAACACTGTGTTTGAATTGAAAAAAGAAGAAGGAGGAGGAGGAGGAGGAATAGGAGGAGGAGGAGGAAAAAGTGCACTTATGGGCTGTGCAAATGAAGAAGCTTGCACCTCAAATGGTTCATGAGGATTTGTAAGTAAAGCTCCAGAATCCAGAAAGAAACAGTGACATTAACATGGTGTATTTAAAGGAGATGAAATCCAAGGGATTTTGCCAGATTCAAGAGGAACTCCTCTGTGTTCTATCCAAGCTGAACATTCCATTTTTACAAGGGCTCCTTTGTTGTCATGTTTATACACAGACTAATAAATGCTTGACCTTTTTTAGTGATGAAGGAACAGTCTGTGCCTCAGGAGCGTATTATTTCAAGAAGCACAAATGAAGAGAAAGACCAAACCCTTCTGGGACAGATGGACTAAATATTTTGATATTGGAACCACATGGGGAAAGGCAGGGACTGGGAAACAGAAATGGAGGCCTGATAAGGGAACCTGGAAACAGCATCAGTCCTCTCAAATGTTTCCAGGGACTCCAGGTGTGTAGGGCACTGACACCAACCTCACATGGCAAAGGGAGCAAAGTGAGATAAACATTATCTTGATGTGTAGTAAAAATGAACAATAAATGAGAAAAATATTTGTGATCTGGCAAAAGTGTTGATTTCTCAATTTGTAATGTCTGTATGAAAATGGACTGGTATTCATCCCACCTTTACTTTCTACCTAGAATTAAGTGGTGTGTATGAATTAAGTTACTTAATCATCACATTGACCCTAAGATGCAGGCACTACTATTTTCACTGCCATCTTTTTTTTAATATATGGACACAGAGGTTACAGAGAGGGTAAGTAACTTCTAAGAATCACAGAGTGTTAGAGTGTCTTTAACCCCATTTGGTCTGATGCCCAATTCCCCCCCTTACTCTGCCCCCCAAATGACTTGACTAACCTCTGGTCACCCTCCCTCCTCTGATGCTGCTTCCTTCTCCATTCCCATTTCCAAACAGTAGCTGCTGATAAATTAAGAGGGAACTCCGGAGCAGCTGAGGTACCTGTGTAGTTGCCCTTAAAGTACCTCACATAGTTATGTGTCTTTGAAATGATAAGTCACTGGTGATTGTTACAGTGGTGTGGGGCATACTTAGACTGTGGTATCTGATTACTACTGACTGTTTTGTCTAACATCATATTGTTAACAGTCTTTTCAAAAGGAATGAATACTAACTGATGACGGTGACAGAAAAGTTTATTTTAAAAACTGAAAATAACTTCAGATTCAAAAAGCAATGGCCGAAGACCAGTGATGAAATATGGGACTCCAATTATCGAACTGAAACCACAGGTATCAAAACTGCAGCAGAAAGAAACAGCGAAAATGTGAAAGCCCTAAGTAACATGAAACGATCGGTCTCGCTGTTGGGCATAATGAACTCCTACCTGCACTCCGTGCCGCGTGATGCACAGTTTATGGCACCTCTGAGACTGTTCGTAAAGAGCAACGTGGAATGGGACCGATTACAGCTCTGCTCAAGGACAGCAGTACATTCAGGGGGTGTCTGCCTGGGAGTCAGAACCAACCTGTCCTCCTTCCCCCTTCTCCCTGCCAAGGAATCTAGGTGCTCAGACCTTGCCTCTGTCTCTCCCATACCCCCCTCATCCTACTCCTGTTTTCAGAAGCAATCAGATAAACTCACTCATTCCGTAAAGTTTAATGTGCAACTCTTCCAAGGGCAGGTGGTTTTAAATGAAAATCAATCCTCCGAACCAAGGTGCCACAAGGTTTCAAATTTAACTCATTATATTCAGGAGTGTAAAAAACCAAGAGGCAGCTTTTTTTTGTTTTCCATAAATGACCTAATCCTATTTCTCCAGCCTTTTCCACACTGGGTGATATGGGGGAAAAAAATCTTAAAATTGCCATTTAAGGGGCACCTGGGTGGCTCAGTGGGTTAAAGCCTCTGCCTTCGGCTCAGGTCATGATCCTAGGGTCCTGGGATCGAGCCCAATGTCGGGCTCTTTGCTCAGCGGAGAGCCTGTTTCCTCTCTCTCTGCCTGCCTCTCTGCCTACTTGTGATCTCTGTCTGTCAAATAAATAAATAAAAATCTTTTAAAAAAAAAATTGCCAGTTAAAGCTATCTCTGTCTCTTCCAGCTTCAGATAGCCTTAATTTGAGCAATTATTCAATCACTTACAATTTATCACCTGTATTAGTTTTCTGTTGCTGCTATTAAAAATATGAACACAAATTTAGCGATTTAAAACACGAATTTATTATGTTACAGTTTTAAAGCTCACAAGCCCAAAAATGGGTCTCAAGGCGTCAGCAAGCCTGCTTCCTTTCTAGAAGCTCCAGGGGAGAATCTCTTTCCTTGCACTTTCCAGCTTCTACAGGCTGCCTGTATTCCTTGGATTATGGCCCTATTCTTCCATCTTCAAAGCCAGCAACAGCTGGTGGGGTTCTTCTTACACCTCTTTTTTCCCCGGATCTGGCTCTTCTGGCTCTTCTGCCTCTTTTACATTTAAGGACTCTGATCACACAGAGTCTGTCCAGATAATCCAGGACAATCTCCCTACTTTAAGATCAATTAATTAGCCACCTTAATTCCATCCACATCCTAATTCCCCCTTGCCATGTAAAGTAATTTTTCATAGGATCCATGGATTAGGATTTAGACATCTCTAGGGGGCCATTATTCCACCCACCATACCACCTTTTTTTAATTTTAGTTTTTTTTAAGATTTTATTTATTTATTTCAGAGAGAGAGAATGAGAGAGAGCATGAGAGAGGAGAAGGTCAGAGGGAGAAGCAGACTCCCCATGGAGCTGGGAGCCCGATGCGGGACTCCATCTCGGGACTCCGGGATCATGACCTGAGCTGAAGGCAGTTGCTTAACCAACTGAGCCACCCAGGCGCCCCTCACCATACCACCTTTTTGAACTTGTTTCTCTCTCACTCACTATTCCTTCCTAAAATGGTGCATGGGTGCATAGAGGTGGGGAGAGAAGGCCTTACACCCAAGAGTTATTATCTCTCTTCTGGATCCTTGCTGGGTTCTACTACAAGGTGTTAAACCAAGCTTGTTTCACGGATTAAATCTTTGACTTGTGATTTTGTGTTTGTTATGGTTATCTTATGATGTATAACAAACCATTTCAGAACTTAGTGGCTTTTAACCATTAAACCAACAATTGCTTTTCATGAGTCTATGTACATGGTTTAGCTGAGGTCACTTATGTGACAGTATTCAGCTGAGAGCTTGGCTGGGACTGGACTGTCCCAGATGACCTTTATCCTCCACAGTCTTTCTCCTCATATCCTCTCATCATTCAGGAGTATGATTTGAGTTTCTTTACAGCAAGGCAACTGGCTTCCAAGAGAACAAAAACAAAAGCTGACAGGCTAGGGCCTCATACATGTTGCACTTTAGCTATAATCACTTGGTCAAGACAAAGTGCAGGGTCAGCCAGATTCAAGGAGAAGGCAAACAGACTCCATGCTTTTGTAGATACAGGTAGGAGAGGAAATGACAGCAGCAATATTTGCAGGCAAACTTCCATATAATGTCTTCTCTTAGCTTGATCAGGGCCTGAAGCACTGGCTTTGTGAATCCTGAATCCAGTTCCACTACAAATCTCAGTAAGTCAGCACTTTTCTCATTCTAGAGAGGGCTCTATGCTTATGACCAACCTGGGGCAGTGTGCCCTGAAGCCCTTTGCCCCAGGGTCACTGAACTTCTACTGTGGTAATCCCCTGGTAAATGCTTCAGTTGGCCCCATTATCTACATTTGCAGCCTCAGAACTAGTGGGAAATCCTGGGCACTTTGAGAGCTACAGACTGCTAAAGGAAGCTTGGGAATCCTAACTTCGCTCCCTCCAATGAGCTGAGCTGTGCCACCATTTTTGCTCTGCTGAACTTCTTGGCTACAGTGGAGTGTCTTGCATGGTGGTCTCCTCCTGGAGCTGGAGTTAGAGATAGAGCTTGCCTGCTGATGAGTTATGCAAGTAATGCATTCCTGATCTGAAGGGGGGTATACAAACTCTCTCTGCTTTTGGATTTCTCCTCAAATTATTTCATTGCTTCTTCCTCTTGGATTTGTCCCCAGAAGGTCAAATCAGAGCATGCATGGCTAACTGCTTGATTCTCATGATCTCCAGAACAAAAGGACTTTCCTCCTTTCTCCTTTGGGTAGGGGCTTTTATCACTTTGTAACTCCTTTATAAAGGTAGCATTTGTCTGGTCCAATCTCTTGTTCTTTTAATTAAAAAAAATATTTTACTTATTTATTTATTTGAGGAGAAGGGAGGAAGAGAGAGAAAGCAAGAGTTGGGGGAGGGGTGGAGGGAGAGGGAGAAAAGACTCCCCACTGAGCAGGGAGCCCAACACAGGGCCTGATCCCAGGACCCCAGGATTGTGACCCAAGCTGAAGGCAGATGCTTAACCTACTGAGCCACTCGGGCACCACTTGTCTGGTCCACAGCTTAAGCTGCTGGGGATGATAATGGGCAAAGAGGGAGATTACACATAAAATGGATGACTGTTTCCCAAAACTCCCATCCACATTAAGAAATTAATCTCTAATTAGGATGATCAATTAATTACCCTAATAATTCAGGCTGATGGACTGGAGGCTCTGCCCTGGAGTCTGCCCGTACTGTGACTGCAGCAGCCATTTCTCTTTGGAAGGTGACTGTAGCCTGTTAAGAGCTCCCAGGAAGCCAAGGCATAGGGGAAGGTATAGAGAACCTCTTCACACTCCACCATTGTGTTCTTCCCACCACCAAATACATACGTGCCCATATACATATTCTGAGAGTCTATCACTCGGGCTTTCCAGACACCAATCACCCATCCTGCTCACTCCTTAGGGCTTCCCTCCCCTTCAAGCAGCAGGGTCCCCAGCTGCTGCTGATGCTACCCAATAAACTGACATCAAGCATAAGTTGCCAGGAACTGGAAGTGGAGGTATAATTTATCTGTGAGTTACACAAGCAGCATGTTTCCCAAGGACTCTATCTGCTCTGCCTTTGTTGGGGTAGTTAGAAAATGTATGATTTTAGACTTGTAGTGTATAGCTGGGAAATTCAACTATGGTTACACCCATTGCCTCATGTATATGTGTTAATTGTATTTCTTATGAAAATCCTGCCTCATATTGTCATTAGACAAAATTGTCTGCTAATGTGGAATATCATTCCACAGCACTTTCAACATTCTAGAGAGCTCTAAACCTCTGACATTAAATATTAAAGAAAAAGAAGAATATGACAACTCCATATTGCCTAGCTGTGGTAAAGACCAACGTTGATGCTATAATGTTCCTAGAATGTGTACACCAAAGCTATCCAACCTTGCTTCCAAATTAGGTGGTTTTGGTTTAAAAGACTCAGGAACTATACCTGTGACTCTTCAGTTCTCCTGGGATCTGGAGACATGTTGGGGATGTGTGGATTTTCAATGCTCACAATCCTTCATAGCCACATGGGTGAGAGGACCAGAAGCTAATAATTGGATCCAGGCTGAACACAAGATGGAAACCTAGGAGGTGAGAGTCAGAAATTGATATGAGGATCAGGAGAATTCTGTCCCCAGCAGAGACCTGCTTTGAATTATACTTTGCTAAGAAGAGGCAATAAGGTGTTTGGCAAGAGTACTGGGTCAGGAATCGGAACACCTGGTTTCCAAGCCCTCGTTCTGCCACTGGCTACTCATGTGAATGTGAGTGACTCAATCTCTCTGAGTCTCCTTTCCCTTGTCTGTAAAATGAAGGAGGTCAAGCTGCAGGTCTTTATGGTCTACAGTTCTCTGACAGTGTGCTCACAATAATTATGCACTAGTAAGAAGAAATAGAAGACATGAGGTTATACTAAATCTTGTTCACACTACTGGTTGCTGTTGAGATCTCTGACAGGCCAAATGAGAAATAATCATAAGAGTCCATTAAGATCCAAATATTCTCTTTCTTTTAGGGGAAAAAAAAAAAGCTAAATCAGAGAACAGAACTGTGTCTGAAATCAGGCCTTTTACTCTTTTACCTCAAGTCTATACCTGCTGGCCCTTAGAAGGAGCAGAGCACATATCCAAGCACTGAAGGGACTCTAGTAGTCTGCTTCTCACTCTGTGGTCCCCCAAATCACGTGGGATATCATGTGGAAACTGGAGCAGAGGGGCAGTTTGTCTTGTAGGCAGACAGCCCTAAAGAGAAAGCCCAGAGGGCTAAGCTAGTTCAAAACTTTTCCTATTATCACCAATCAGATTAGTATCTTCACATTCTCTAGGGGAAAGATAAGGGAGGGAATTATAAGAACAGGAGTAACATTTATAATTCATTCTACAGGAGAAAAATTCCCATTTTGGCACCAAAGTTTTTGAATGTTAGGAGAAAAAATAGTGGTTTTTCCTGCAAGAGCCCCCACCATTCTTGAATATGGAGGTGTTTAGAGGGGAAGAAGACATGACAAGTGGCAAGCATGATATATAGAATGAAAGTTTGGGAGACATGATCTCAAATACCAGGCCATTCATAATGAAAGAGCAGCTTATAGCTTTTGCCAACCCAGCCCCTTTATGTTGTTCTGTACTTGGTGAGAAGCTGAAAGTTCATAAAAATGACTGGAAAATTTTTTCATTCATGGACCTAGTTAAAAGTATACAAAATCCTTGGGGCACCTGGGTGGCTCAGTGGATTAAAGCCTCTGCCTTCGGCTCAGGTCATGATCCCAGGGTCCTGGGATTGAGCCCCACATCAGGCTCTCTGCTCAATGGGGAGCCTGCTTGCTCCTCTCTCTGCCTGCCTCTCTGCTGCCTACTTGTGATCTCTGTCTGTCAAATAAATAAATAAAATCTTAAAAAAAAAAGTATACAAAATCCGAAGGACAATGGCCTGAATGAGACATAGATTAATTATGAAAGGAAGAGAAAATGAAAAGGCTCAGTGTTTATTGAGTATTTCCTATGTGTCAGGAACCATACTGGGTGCTTTACATACATGAATTATCTAATATCATTGCAATGGCTTCCTTATGAAGATAAATATACTGAGGCTTAGAGAAGTAAAACAATTTTTTTAAAGATTTTATTTACTTATTTATTTTATAGATTTCATTTATTTATTTGACAGAGAGAGACAGCAAGAGAGGGAACACAAGTGGGGGGAGACAGAGAAGCAGACTACCCGCTGAGGAGAGAGGCCACGCAGGGCTGGATTCCAGGACCCTGGGATCATGACCTGAGCCAAGAAAGAAGCTTAACAACTGAGCCATCCAGGCACCCCTATTTATTTATTTTTGAGAGAGCACACATGAGAGCACAAGCAGGAGGGTGAGGGGCAGAGGGAGAAGCAGACTCCTCGCTGAGCAGGGAGACCGATTTGGGACTAGACAGAACCCCGGAATCTTGACCCAGGCTGAAGGCAGATGCTTAACTGACTGAGCCACCCAGCCACTCCAGTAAAACAGTTTCCAAAGGTCATGTAACTAACATGGGACAGAACCAGGACTAGAACTCAAGTCTTTCACCAAGGTCTGTGCTTTTTAAAAATACTCCACACTGAATTTAGAAACACTTTTATCCAAGGCAAAATCCCAAGTAGCAGAGCTGGTATTTGGAAAATATTAGAACACATAGGAAAATTGAGAAGTTTGGCAACATAAAGCACCAAGAGAATATTATATTCCATAAGCCTAAAGCTCAGTTCAGTGACCCCTGGATCAGAGTACAAGGTGATGGGTGACTTAGCCTAGGTATGGGAATTTGGCTCCAAAATTAGATCTGATAGATGACATAATAGGTAAGGTGGGACAAAGGACTAAGGAAGCACTAATTGTGTCCTACACAGAAACTGGTAGGCCCACAATGAATGTTTTTAGTGATAAGAACTAGGATGAGAATAATTATTCCATATCCAGGAAATAACAGTAAAGATGGATGAGGACTGGGAGTTCAAGATGTAGGCTTGCTAAAGAGGGACTCTGTGGACATTGAGCCAAAGCCTGAATTGCTGAACAAGGACCACTCTAATACTTGCTAAGTAAAGTCACAAAGTGGTTAATGGTAGTATCTGGCACCAGGGAAACATGAACTAAAAACAGAGGAGGCCACAAAAGGCTGATAGTTGTTTAAAAGAAGAAAAAAACAAAACAAAAAAACAAGAAGAAGAAGAAGAAGAAGAAAAGAAGAAGGAGAAGGAGGAGAAGGAGAAGGAGGAGAAGGAGAAGAAGAAGTCACATTAATGTCAGTTTCCTAATTTGAACCAAGTACTGTTCTACTTAACATTTGCTGGACAATGCGTCCTTACTGTCTCTGGAAGTAATTGTTGTATTATAGTCTTAGGTTCCATTATAATGCCAAATGAACACATCTAAATTAATACCTTGCCAATCTATATCACCAGAAAATGAAGTGTCACAAAGAAGTGAGTTTTCCAATGAATTGAAGCTTCCACCCTTTAGGGACCAAGCTTTTTAAAAATTAAGCTATTTTATGGAAATTGTAATAAAATGGATTCCATTCTTGGCCTCATTAAACAGAATATACTGAACATCATTTAATATGTTCTTAATGGCTCTGAGTTCTTGCTGTGAACATCAACTATACTACTGGGCAGTGATACAAGATATCCTCAGGGGGTTGTGAAATACACAGTGTCTTACTGCAATTGTTCCTGAACCCAGAGGTGCTGTCTGTAACCACCATGGTGGCTTCCACTCTTAAACCCAGGTCCCACATATGTCCTAGTTTCTAGTCTTTCTGCTTTAAGTGATAATGTTCCTAATATATCATCTTTAACCTTTGTGTGAACTGATAGTTGTTGTGGAAATCAGTTCACTAATTTTTATAAAACTGCCACCATATTTATATAGAATTCCCTATCAGCAGGCTATCATATAAAGGCTCAGAGATGACCTGTGCTTCAGATGTAAATAAAGTACACAGACTTTATGGGAGAGAACTTCCTTGATATTTGAATATCATTCATAATGGTGCTTACCTAAATTCAGGACTGTATTATGAATTCAGGACTGGATGCTTATGACTTCTGGCGTCTGGTCACCAGATAGAACATTATTGAAGTTTGCAAGTTTTGTTGTTCTTTGTTTTCTAAGAAGACACACTCTAAGTGTCTCATGTTATTCAGAATTAAGTTAGTCCAGAGAGTAAGTGCAAAAGGAAGAAATCCCATTGTATTAGGTAGTATTTGCTGTGTAACAAACCATCCCAAAATATAGTGGCTTACATAAACATTTCTTGTCTCTTACTATTTTGGGGTTCACTAGACAATTTTCCTAGTCTGGGCAGGTTCTACTGGGGCTGGACTCACATGTTTGGGGCTCAGCTGGAACAGCTGGGGCCTCTCTCCTTGTCATCTCATCCTCCAGCAAAAAAAGCCCAGGTTAGTTAACATGATAAAAAAAAGCAAGTGAACCTGTTAGACAAGCACTTTTTAAGCCTTTATTTGTATCATGTTTGCTCATGTACCAGAGGCCAGATCAAGTCACATGGCCAAATCTAGATTCCAGGAAGAAATGGACTCTACTTTTTTGATGGAAGGGACTACAAAGTCGTAGCGCAAAGCAACTTGCATACGAGGGAAGGATTTAATGCTTATTTTGCCATCTACTATATTCACAGCACTTATGTCATGGTTCAGCATGTATACCTTATGGAAACTCCAGCTCTGCTATCCCTTCCATATACTGAGCTAGTAGTGCTCTTCTACCTATCACCATCTTAGAAGAGTGGCTTTTCTTATCAACTCCACTTCCTTCTGGATTCACTTCTCAGTTCTTGCAAGCAAGTTCTTAAAACAACTATTCTTGTAATTAGTTTAACTAGCTACTTCCCAATCGTCAACAATGCCCTCCTATCTTCCTTAAATATTTTAATTCTTAACACATTGCTTTTTGAAAGTAACTTTTTAAAAAAATATTTTATTTTATTATTTTTTTAAAAATTTATTCAGGAGTGCTTGGGTGGCTCAATGGGTTGAGTGTCTGCCTTCAGCTTGGGTCATGATCCTGGGGCCCTGGGATCGAACCCCACCTCAGGGTCCCTGCTCAGCTTCTTCTTTCCCTCGTGCTCTCTCTCACTATCCATCTCTCTCTCTCTCAAATAAATGAACAAATTTTTTTATAAAGATTTATTTATTTATTTGAGAGAGAGAAAGAGAGTGTGAGCAGGGGAAGGGGGAGAGGAAGAGGGAGGAGAGAATCCTCAAGCAGACTCCCTGCTGAGCCCAATACAGGGATCCATCACAGGACCCTGAAATCATGACCTGAGCTAAAACCAAGTTAGCTACTCAACCACCTGAGTCACACAGGTACCCCCAAAATTTTTTAGTTTTCTTTTTTTAAGATTTTATTTATTTATTTGTCAGAGAGAGCACAAGTAGAAGGAGCAGCAGGCAGAAGGAGAAGCAGGCCCCCACTGAGCAAGGAGCCTGATGCCAGACTTGATTCCAGGACCCTGGGATCATGACCTGAGCTGAAAGCAGATGCTTAACTGACTAAGCCACTTAGGCATCCCTTTTTAGTTTAGTTTTTTTTTTTTAAACCCAACATGGACATTGAACTCATGACCCTGAGATCAAGAGTTACATGCTCTGTTGACTGAACCAGCCAGGCACCCTCACAATTAATCTTCCTTGAAACTCACTTCTTATAGCTTCTATTATAAGTAAATATTTATTTTTTCCCCTTGTTCATTGACTGCTTTGTCAATTTTTTTCCAGAGTTGTTATTCCTCCTATGATTAAAATTGGGGTTGTTTCCTCATCCACCTTCTCTTTCCTACACCCTCTCAGTAAATCCATTTACTTCCACAGCTTCATTACAAATCTCTAGGTAGATGATTTCCCAATTTATATCCTCAGTTCCTAAATTTATTCTTTTTTAAAAAGATTGTATTTATTTATTTGACAGATAGAGATCACAAGTAGGCAGAGAGGCAGGTAGATAGAGGGGGGAAGCAGGCTCCCTGCTGAGCAGAGAGCCCAATGTGGGGCTCAATCCCCGGACCCTGAGATCATGACCTGAGCCGAAGGCAGAAGCTTAACCCACTGAGCCACCCAGGTGGCTTATTTATTTATTTATTTAAGAATAAATAAATTTATTTATCTTATTTATTTAAGAATAAATAAATTTATTTATCTTATTTATTTAAGAATAAATAAATTTATTCTTAAATTTGGTTCCATTTTTCAAATGGCCCATTGAATATTTCCCCCCAAATATTTTATCTAGAGTTCCTCTGGAATCTCTTTTGACCACAAACAAAGAAGATAGTGCTGGAAACTATAATGCCTTCGTAGGCCATAGGTCATTTGATTCTAGATTTTCCTTCAGAGAAAAGGGACTGGGGGTGGTAGACAGAGGCAGCATGGGGCTAACTAACATTTGTTGAATGTTTCCTTTATGCAAGGCATTGTGGTGTGTCTTAATTGACAGAGGTGAACATATTCTAGGATTACTTCCAAATAGGTAGAGGGGCTGATTAGATGCAGATATGGAATCTGCACAGGTAGCACAGTAGACAGCCACTGATACCCCAGGGAAGGTTTCAGTTACACCAAAGGAAGTGAGGCTGGAGAAATCTCTGTTGGAAGAAATAACAGGTGTCTCAAATGACTTTCTAAGAGTTTTTGCTAAAAGTATCTTAAGGTTTCCAAAAAATAAATAATCTTCCCTTAAGAAAGGTCTGGTTTCTGGGGGAAATGGATTATAAAATATAATTCCAGGGGCGCCTGGGTGGCTCAGTCAGTTAATTGCCCAACTCTTGGTTTCAGCTCAGGTCATGATCTTGTGGTTGTGGGATCCAGCCCTACATTGGCCTCTGAGCTCAATGTGGAGTCTGCTTCAGATTCTCTCTCCCTCCCCCTCCTACTCGCATTCTCTCTCTCTCTTTCAAATAAATAAATAAACTCTTATAAAATAATAATAATAAAATGAAATTCCAGTTCTCCCTTTTTCCTCTAATAAATTAGAGACTTCTAGGCCAAAACTAAGCTCCTGGCAATATTTCTTCTGTTCTATGAGTAAATTTCTCAATGAAAATAGTTATAAGATGGGCACATTTCTGGTTATTTCCTGTGCCAGATTCCTTGATTGAACTCTTATTGATAGGCCAGGTGCAGACTGAATATGTTTGTAGCCATGCCTACTACTATGGCATTACTCTTCTGAGGGAACTCTGATGAGCATTATTAATCAAGTCATTAAGCTTGATGTGGAATAGATTTTTTTCTTTTTTGGTGGAACAGATTCTGAAAATAGTATGAGATGTCACTAATGACTCAAGAATAATTTCTGAGACTATGTTTTTTAAGATAACTTCTTTTAAAGATATTTATTTATTTATTTACTTGAGAGAGAGAGACCAGAGCCCCCCACATGGGGCTTGATCCCACAACTGTGAGATCATGACCTGAGCTGAAACCAAGAGTTGGATGTTTAACAGAATATGTCACCCAGACACTCCGGGATAACTTTTAAAAATAAAATAAAAACAAATAAAAATAAAATAAAGTAAATAAATAAAAATTATGTTTTCTGTGTTTCCTTTTCATATCAATAATGCACATAGAATTTTCCAAATGCCAAATGGAACATGGTGTGATAGAATGCAAGCTGATACGAATGAATGAAACCCCATTCTTCAAGAAACGGCAACCTACTAGCTTGCCATATGGCTTGAATTCTATTAATTTATCCCCTTCTTTTATTTCTTTATTGGATTGCATAAGAATCTGTGAGAGGTACTGATTCTTCCTTTTCTTCTCTTTGGTTTGTTTATACTGCTGTAATATTCTTGTAGGGCAATTGCGATACTTCTCATTGACCATATTTTCAGAGGGCTCATGCTAGGAAACTGATAAATTTCAGTATTGTGTATTAGGTATGAATTATCTGTACTGTTCATGCCTCTTACTACATTGTCTTTCTTATTGTCAATGGCTGTAAGTATCATCGTTAGTGAATTTGGCTAACAGTGTTTGGAGCAGATGAGATTTTAGCTCACTCTTTGATAGCTGCATTGGCTCAGTCTAAGCTAAAGTCTTATTTTCATTAAAGGGAGCAGACATGCTGAGGAAGAAGGTGCTATTTTTACATAAGGACTTTTTCTACTGAAACCACATGATAACACTATGCTGTTAAAATGATCTCAAGCATGCTGAGTTAGCTGCAGAAACAATATGCGTGTTGCCAAAATCAAGGCAGTACTATTCTGAGCCTCCTCTAAGGTCCTCTAGCTCTCCTTGGTGGTCATGAAGAGGAGACTGGGGAGGAGCTGGTAGGAATATACAAATTATAGGTAAAGTGAAGGTCACTTATGGTTACCTCCAGGAGATTATCCAAATTCTTCGTTATTATCACTGATCATTGAGATACGAAAAGTTTTGTTACTCAGATATTTGCATATTACTCTTATTGGTTGAGTAGTCTAGATATTTTTTTTAAGGTAAGGATAGCATAAAACAGTACTAAGCCTCACTTTAGAACATTAGAAACAGAAGAGGTTTAGACAGAGACCCTCCAATTCCAGTAAAACAAAAAGCAATAATAATCATATATATAATTATAATATAGAAATATGTAAATATAAGCATAATACTATACTTAGCATTTTACAAAAATTATTTCATTTAATCCTTACAATAATCTTGCAAAGCAGCTATTATTTCCATCTACAAAAGGCAACACTTCCTTCTTTTCTTCCTTTCCTAATAAACTGTCACTTTTTAAGTTATACTCAAGCTAGAAAGTGATTGAGCTTTCATTCAAGCCTAAGTATAACTACCTGGCTCCAAAGTCTATGCTTTTTCACTAGGCCATGAAGCATCTGAAAGATGACATAGAATTAATAAGGAAATTGGACCTCTATCATACACTATTTTTATTTTTCATCCTTCCACCTCCATATTGAAAAATTATTAATGAGAGCAAGTTACAACACACCAAAAATGGAAAAGTAAAATTTCCCTCTTTGGTAGTTTTCAATTGTTAAATGTAAATCACCTTGAGATTTGGCTTCCCTTGTCTTCAAATACTGGAAAATTCTTTCCTCAGCTACACAAGAATCAACTACTTGGTCACAGACAGGTCTATACTTGACAAAAAAATCTTTGGGGAAGCTCTTGAACAGATAAAGATGTTAACATATAGGAATTCACATCCCTTCCCTTCTGTCTGTATAGCAGACTTCCTTTTGTGGCCAATGTATTCCCAGAGACTTGTGCAGATTTGGGGTTTTAAATGAGAGTGCCATAGCCACTTGACAGGGAAGCCAGAGTTTACAGCTACCAGAAGTGAATAGCTCTGGAATTCGGCAGAGGAAGGGAAAATGATGGGACCAAAGTTAGCGTCCTGAATTTGGGAAGAAATTGGGGAAGAGAGAAGAAATGAAAGATCTGGGGAGTCACTGCCAAATATGTGAGAAATGAGAGATTTATAGAAAGAAAAATTTAAGTCATTTACCAAATTATTAATAAAATCCCAATTCCAGAGTCATTTTTCTTGAACAATCTGCAAAAAGATATTAACTGATGTTCAATTATTTCTGGAGACTGAATTGAAGGTTTTTTTGCTAAAACTAGGCTTACCAGGTGGATTAACTTTCTATGGACTTTACTTTCATAGAATCATGAAATGTTGAAAATATTTACAAAGATACCAGCAACAAATATGTAATGGATATAATGAAAGAGCCTGGAATCAGACATAAGGAAATCTGGCCTTTTAAGAATGAGGGAACTAATTAGCATTTTGCAGACTCTATGCCTATGCAAGCAGGATTGTATTTACCTACTGAATGTGTATATACTTTCCCCAACAAATCCTTCTAATGGTGAGAAGTAGGGAAGGTAGGGAAAAGCCTTCTGCTTTCTAGGAAGATATTCTCTCTAGATCTTTTTTTTTTTTAAGCAAGAGATGGGATCTTTATATAACTGCAATTGACGTTGTCCCAAAACCTACCAATCTTTGATTCCAGGCTTCAATACTGCAGAAAACCCATCCTCTCTCAAATTCTTCCTTAAATTAGCCAATTTCTTTAAAACATTATCTTCTAAGAGTTCTTAAAGGATCCATTTTAGCCCCTTTCATTTTACTCTTTTCCAGCTGTGCCTGCCTATGGTGGTATTTATTGCAAAAGTCACCAATACGTCAATGATTCTGTGAAAATTGATCCTTGCACACTCACATTTAACAAGCTTTTTAACAGATTTCTCAATCTTTGTTCATTCATAGTTAATCAAAAACCACTTTTGATTTATTTTCATTTCATGTAAAGTAACAGGTATACAGAAAGTTAGAGAAAGAAAGTCTTTTTTTTTTTTAAGATTTTATTTATTTATTTGACAGACAGAGATCACAAGTAGGCAGAGAGAGAAGGAGAAGCAGGCTCCCTGCTGAGCACAGAGCCCCATGTGGGGCTCCATCCCAGGACCCTGGGGTCATGACCTGAGCCAAAGGCAGAGGCTTTAACCCACTGAGCCACCCAGGCACCCTAAGAAAGAAGTCTTAAACATAAGGTTCAGTTTAGCAGAAATGTATAAAAGTCTCATTTTGCAGCAAATTCCAGAAATTGAAATAATTTCCAGGTCTTAGTTTCTTTGGAATCAATTCTAACAGCTTTCAAATAGCTCCACAGTTACATATTTCCCACCAAAATACCTTCTCCATAAAAATGTGTCATAAATTTCATTTATATTTGGTAAAACTTTCTGAATTTTTTTTTCTTGGCAAATATCAGAGAAAATGGCTAAATGGTAGTGAGTATTGCCATTATTTAATCTATTGCTTTAGGGTGAATGTCCAGTCTTTGGTGAATATGAGGTTAAAATATTACTCTTGATGTCTTCTGGCAATATAAAAGCAGCATCTTTGCTCATTTCAATAGCTTGTATCTCCCTAATAGTTTGAAGCGTCATCTGTTGACTATAGTCTAATAATACTTAACATAAAAAATTTCCAATAATTAGTGAATACATTTTAATAAAACCACAACTTCAGCAGAAGGTACTTATTTAGATAACTACTAAGTTATACCTCTGATGTTGTAGTTTCTTGATATATTTTTGGCTTTAAAATATTGAATAATTTTATTTTTTTTAATTTTGTTGTTGTTGTTGTTAAAGATTTTATTTATTTATTTGACAGAGAGAGAGATCACAAGTAGGCAGAGAGGCAGGCAGAGAGGGAGGGGGAAGCAGGCTCCCTACTAAGCAGAGAGCACTCGGGGCTCGATTCCCGGACCCTGAGATCATGACCTGAGCCGAAGGTAGAGGCTTTAACCCACTGAGCCACCCAGGCGCCCCAAAACACTGAACAATTTTAAAAGAATAAGATTTTCTCTTAAAGATAGCATTCAAAGTCAATAAAATATTTTGCATATAAACTAAAATTTGGATGTAAGCGGAAGTGCCACACAACTAAAAAACAAATGGTCACACAGAATGGCAGAATTGAAGTAACTTGAGTTCTGTTACTTCATCTTTAAAGTTTCTGTGCTATCATTATTTACTACACATCAAAATTTTAAATGCAGACCTGAAGTACCACAGAAGTTGTTGGACTTACTATTAAAAGAAACGTGTGGGGGTTGAGTCCATGTGTATCAAAAGCAATTTGGGTAATAGGAAGTTCTCTGAATTCATTTCTATATAGAATACAATGTTTATTGAGGAGAATGTGCTAAATTGAAGCTTTACTTATATATATATATATATATATAATTTTTTTTTTTTTTACTTATATATTAAAACCCAACAGTAACTGTGGCAATTGCTTAGAATTTAAACCGACAAACGATTTTTTCAGGGAGGATGATTTTATTGTTGACATTGTTTAGAGTTGCAGAGAATGGTGATCATAAAAAGTAGATCAACTCCTAATTTTACTATAGTTTTTAAATTCTCCAGACAAGGCTTCCCCTTACTGCCTGCCTTGGGAAGGCCAACTTCATGGCTCTGCTCTTAATAAGCTCCTGGTAAAGTATGCCTGAAGGATTTCTGCCACAAGCAAACTGCAGGTAATTTTGAAATTAACAACTAAATAAATATAACAAATATTAAAAATAAACATAATATAATAAACAACTAAAATAACAACTATAATAAATTAGTTTATTAACAACTATAATAAATATAATGGTACATAAAACTTTTTAAAGGTTGAAATAGTAATTTAGTGATAAAAAATTTAAAAAAATATTTTCTCCATTTTCTACACAATATATTTAAAATACATATTTAAATGATCTTTCTCACAAAAACTTGGCTAATAATTATTTTCTCAGTTTTTAGGACTTTTGTTATTAGCCAAGTTTTTGTGAGAAAGGTCATTTAAATATGTATTATAAATGTTGTGTAGGAATGCAGGAAATGCTCCCTTTGACTTTCCAAGCATCCATCTCAGTGCATCTCAGTGGAATCATCTTTAAGGCATTTCTAACCATCCATTATGTGTGTTATGAATGAAAGAACTGTCTTCTCCCTTTACTTCCCACAGTCTTCTTCTCTTCCCCAAACCTCAGGGGTTTGCTTGGAGATTAACCTGCACATCTTTTTGCATTTCTATTATCTCCACAACAGAATGTAAGGGCTAAACAGTAAATGGGGGGGGGGGGACCATAAATGCTAAAGTTTTTTCCGGGTCTTTGTGAGCCTAAAGGTGTCCATGGAGAGATAGATTGCTCTGAGATGAATCCCATTTCTTATGCAATGGTAGGTCTCAGGATAAAAACAAAGGGAACTGATACTTCCCTAAATAAAAAAGTCAATGCAAACTACCTCCTTCTGGGGAAGAAGCAGCTCTGAAATTATGTTGAATATGTAAAAAAAGATTTTGACTCTACTGCTTTTGAAAATTAATTTTGCCCTTGGAAAACGGTGTGTGTTGTGTGTGTGTGTGTTATAAATCAGATACCCACTGGACTACTCATAGGGATGTGAAAGTGTATCTTCACCTCACACCTCATAATGGAGGGAAAACTTGAGGTGGTTCAAATTTGAGACTTAAAGCTCTTCTTTAGCTGTCCTGCTGAAGACACCATGATATTCCTCTGGACAGAATGCTCACACTTTAGAAAATATACTGCTGGAGATTGCTGGGTCCTACTAATTGAAGGGCAGGTGAAAAGAGAAATGAATCTTACGGTTAAGACCAGATCCTAGGGGTGTTGTCTTTTTTCTCCTCCTTCTTGTCCTTCTCCTCCTTTTTTTTTTTTTAATTAAGATGTATGCAGAAAGACAATAGATTTAACAAATCTCTGTGTACCCATCAGCCATTCACAACCTTTGACTAATCTTACCCTCCTGCCTTACACACAGAACTTTAAAACAGATCCCCAGCATGAATTATTTCATTCTCAACTAAAAAATGACTTTTTAAAATGTGACCATAGTATTCTCATCTTACCTAAAAAATTAATAAAAGTTTCTCAAACTATCAAATATCCAGTCAGTATTTACATTTTTGATTGTCCAAGGACTGTCTTTGGTTTTCTTTTTCTACATTTGTTGGTTTGAATAAGGATCCAAATAAGGCTTATATAATATGAACGATTTATCTTTCCAATAAGTCTTTTTTAATTTATAGGGTACTCTCCCACCTTTTCTCCTCCATTGGGGTGGAGTTTTCTAAAAGGAAAGTTAAGTTTGCATTAAGGAAATGTACATAAAAACAATAACATCTAATAACTATGGATGTGGTAATAATGATTCCTTAACATAACATGTCCTTTGTTTCCATGTTATATTAAGTATTTTACACATATAACCCATTTAATCCTCATGACAACTCTGTAGGTTAGGAACTATGATTTCCCAATTTTGCAGCTGAAAAACTGGGGTAGAGAATTAAATGACTTGC
Organism: Taxidea taxus jeffersonii; assembly: GCA_003697995.1. NCBI lineage: Eukaryota > Metazoa > Chordata > Mammalia > Carnivora > Mustelidae > Taxidea > Taxidea taxus. Next base: position 27,548 of record RCUC01164335.1, read on the forward strand.
CATAATAATTTCTAGGTGGTAGAATCAGGATTTGAATCCAGCTCTTAATCACACATTTCTTCTTAACAGCTACCATCTACCTAGCACTTACTAGTTTCAGGCACTATTCTAAGTGTTTTACTTAAGTTAATGCATTTAAACCTCACAACATCCCTGTGAGGCCAACAGGATCATGGTCCCCATTTTATAGACAGTTAAGCCAAGGCACAGAGAATTTAAGCCCTTCAACCCTGTGATTACACAACTAACAAATCATAGAGCTGGGATTTAAACTCCTTTGTTTCCTGCCACAACCTGGGCTCTTAAACATAGGTACTTGCTTTCCTTGAAAGTGGTACATTCTCAAAAAGCTGGAGAACTAAGTTAGGACCTGGAGAATGTCTGAAGAAACCTCAGATGAAGTTTAACTTTAGAGCTTTTCCTTGGATTATGGGAACAGTCATCTCTAGCAAACAGCCTAGATATTTCCTTTTACTGTGGGCAGCTGGGACGTATTTGAGAATGGCCTGTGGAAAAGCAGCTCTCAGAGGGACTTCTCAAGAGTAGAATCTTGAGACTGCTCAACTTTGCTCCAGAATCCTAAAGGATGAAGCCCTTGAAGGGGTATGAGGAGGCAGACACTGACCTTACACTCTTTGTTGGCTCTCAGTTCATCTTTTCATCTACTCCCTTCCTTCTGTAGACATTTCACCATTCAGATGCTTCAGGAAAACTTTAAAAACCATGCCATTGTTCTCGATATTATTCTCTTCCTAAATCCACTCTAAATATCAGCTCAGAACACTTAAAAATGACTTGATTCTCTTCAGCCCTGGAGGCCCAGTTAGTGCCCAGCTACAAGATTTCATGAGGGATAACACAGCTTCACACAGCCCACCTCAAAAGATCATCACTGTCCCATACATCACCCTTCCCTTTCTTCCATCTTTTCTCTCAGCTTTTCCCTTGCATTTTGAATACTTGCAAAGACATCTATGGGTAAGCAATGGTTATACTTTTTTTTTTTAAGATTTTATTTATTTCTTTGACAGAGATCACAAGTAGGCAAAGAGAAAGGCAGAGAGAGAGGAGGAAGCAGGCTCCCCGACAAGCAGAGAGCCCGATGTGCAGCTCGATCCCAGGACCCTGGGATCATGACCTAAGCCAAAGGCAGAGGCTTTGACCCACTGAGCCACCCAGGTGCCCCTGCACTTGTTTTTTTGTTTTTGTTTGTTTAATTCCTTTTTTAAATTATATGTAAAGCCACTTTGTGTTCATGACAATTAAGAGAGAAGGGACAAAGTCTTTACCAAACCAAAGATTGCACTTATGTCCTTAGAAGTTCTGCAGAGTCAGGCTTAGTCCAGGTGAACCTCACACATTGTTTTACCTTATAGCAGAATAGTCAAGAGACGGATCTATCCACTTCGGAGGTGGAGATTTGTTTCAGTTCTGGAACCTGGTGTCCTTTCACAGTTGCCAGAAAAAATATGAGGTGTTCTAGAGGAAAAAAAAAAAACAAAACCATAACACATTATTAATGGCTGCTGAAAAGAATTAATACATACTTAATTGATGTTTGGGATGTTAAAGAATGATTTTTTTAATTAAAATCAAGTCTTGTACAAATATGAAATGAACACTGCCAAAGATTTTATAGAACTCTTTCATTAATGAGGAAACCAGTAAGACCAGTTTAAAGGAAAAATCTGAAGAACAGACACGTAGATACTCAATAAATGAGGAATGAGAAAATGAAGTTGCTAATGTATGCAAAACTTCATAGGTCAATAAATGTAAAGGTTAGAATATTCTTTTCTGCAAGGGAAAATCAAATGCATCTTTACAAAACAAAACCTATTTGCATCTCTGTGGACAAGATCATTTGCATTACTATCAGTTTCCTACAATTTACAAGAGTTGTAAAGTAGCCTGCCTAGTCAAAGGCAGTGAAAGGCATAGATCCCTATAAAATCAGATAAGCCCCAAAGGTCTTCCAGACTATGTCAAACTTGCCATCCAAAGGACACCCAGTAACCTTTTGCCCCTTTCAAAGTCTTTCACAGGTTTTCCTGATAGATTCAGAAATAAAAACTTATTTATCAGGTACAACAACCAAGAGAGATAATTTCCTGAATAGGTTTTTTTTAAACAGTACTGATGTTCACAGAGGATCTCTGTTAGCCACTCTCCTGCCCCGAAACCGTTTTCCCCCTAGATTGTCTCTTTTAAGATATCATCTTGAAAGATTTGATAATGGAGTAATGTAGAAATCTTTATATTGTCTCCAACAAAGTCTGATTTTAAAAAAGTGAGTAGATCCCTGTTGGCAGGTGGTTTCCTTCGGACAGTTTCATACCACCTACAGAAAGTTGATTACTTAACTCCCCTATTGTAGTCTCAAAATCAGGCAAACTGAGGGCTGTCTCTAAGGATACTTCATATTTAGTCAATTGCACTGACATTTGCTATATCCAGCTTTAACTTAAAAATATTGGCCAGCCTAGAAACCTCACTCTTCCTTCCTGTTTTAGTGGCAGAGGATATGTTGGGAAGTACAGTGCCACCCCTGAGCTAAGTTTCATATGTGAACCCTAGCATGTCTTCCCAGCCTCAGGGCTCCAGACGCACTTGAGGTCATGATCTAGCCTACTGGCTCTGAGCTTCAGTTGTGCCGGTCACTACCATTTCCCCTCACTTGCCTGGATCCTCTTTTCAAATCAGGAGCCAGAAAATTTCAGGGTCACAGAGTTAAAGCATCCAGGAATTTCTCTTGACTCAGTGGCAAGGGAGCATGACCATCAGCAGCCAGATATCAAAGTCCACACCCAGTAGGAATTATTATCCAAGCAAAAGTGAACACAAAATATAGAAACTTCAAGCAGCAGCATAGGAAGAGCCCTCTGGAAATAATTCTCAAGCGAAAATGATGGGTCCATGGTCAAAGGAATGAGACTGATACATAGCAAAGGTCAAGCAAAGCTTTATTTTGCGCCAAGTACCGAGAATCAAACCGACCATTCAGAGCCGCCTCTTACAGAGAGGGCGACCCCTCCCAGCCTCATAGACTAACTTTTATAGAGCAAAGGCCATGTGGTTGAGCCTGGCCACACACAAGTGGCCAATGAGATTGCAACACACAGAGAAAGCTGCAGTCATGCTAGCTCACACACGGGTGGCCAACTGAATTACAGTTCACCCCATAGTAGCTATTTGAACTAGCCTATCACCTTGGTCAGAATTGGTTCCCAAAAGGCACCCAAAAGGCGGGGCCCACACTCCTTAGTAGCTAGGGAGACAGTATGCGCCCCCCACTGATTGGATGTCTCCACCTGACCCTCATCCGGGCATTCGTGCTCCGTTGTCTCCACCTGACCTGACCCGCCCTTCTATTTGGGCTCTGTTATCAGGGACTGGTTGACCACATTCTACTAGTTTCTCAGACTTGCTTTTAAGTAAGTTCCCTGGGGGGGGGGGGGGGGGGGTCAGTTTAAGATTTACTGCATAAACAACAAAGTGGCTGTTCAACGGAAATGGAGCCAACCTGGCTAAATAGGCCCTTACAAAAGTACAATAAGATACTATCCCCCTCACAAAATATTTTAAAAAGTAAAATACCCAGTGCCAATGAGGGTGTGGTGTATATTGGTAAAGACATTTAGGAAAACAAACAGCTTAATGATCAAGGGCCTTAGAATTTCATACTTCTTGATCCACTAAGTCTTCTTGTAGGGTTAATTCAAAATATAGTGAAAAGTTAATGCATTGAAAGGTGTATTCCAGTATTATTTATAATAATTAAAAAATTGAAAGCAAATTAAATTCAACAATAAAGATGAATAGTAGTCATTTGTATATATTTTGAAATAAGATGTGAATACGGAAATAATGACTATGAACAAAATTTACACAGTAAAATTTGTGGTAATAGAATTTTTTAAAGATTTTATTTTATTTATTTATTTTTATTTTTAAACATTTTATTTGTTTATTTGACAGAGAGCGCACAAGTAAGGGAAGCAGCAGGCAGAGGGAGAGGAAGAAGCAAGCTCCTGGCTCAGGAGAGAGCTGGATGCAGGGCTCTACCCCAGGACCCGGGGATCATGACCTGAGCTGAGGCTTAACTGACAGAGCCATCCAGGTACTCCTAAGATTTTAGTTTTGAGTAAAAGTGTGGGACTTGAATTCACAACCCTGAGATCAAAAGTCTCATGCTCTTCCAACTGAGTCAGACAGGTATCCTGATAACATGATTTTTTTAACCAGTTTTTACTCTGGAAAAATAACAAACAGGTAAAAAAGTAAAGAAACTAATCAGCATTATCAACCCTCATGTACCTATCATCCTGCTGAACAATTATCAACACAGCAAATTAATTTCATCTACCTTGTCACTCTCGCACCCAGATTATTTGAAGCCAATCTGAAATATTATATCATTTCATATAAATATGTTTCAGCATGTACTTCCATATATTTTTTAATATTTTATTTATTTATTTGACAGAGAGAGATACAGTGAGAGAGGGAACACAAGCAGGGGGAGTGGGAGAGGGAGAAGCAGTTTTCCCACTGAGCAGGGAGCCGGATGTGGGGCTCAATCCCGGCATCCTGGGATAACAACCTGAGCTGAAGGCAGACACTTAACAACTGAGCCCCAGGCGCCGCTCAGCACATACCTATAAAAGAAAAGAATTCCTTTAAAAGACATTTGCCACCTAAAAATTAATAATATACCCATCAGAAAGTAGAGCATTAAAAAAATACTAACAATATTCCAAACAAATAACTGCAACTATTTTATTTCCTCTTTAAGTTCTTTTGATCCTATAATTAATCCTAGTTCCACTGTGTCTTGCATCAGCATTCTGGATTTACACAGTTATTAGCTAACTGCTTCTCCAAAAAATGGAGTGCTGGATATCCTGACTCAGAACCCCGGTACAGACTGAAAGGGCTTGTGAACTCAGAAGACTTGTATTTAGGACTACATTTTTTGAAGTATCAGTGTTTTGGAGTACCCAGCACAGTCCTTTCCTTTTGGCGTGAAGACTTTTTTTTTTTTTTAAGATCCGATTTGTAGCTTATAACTTATAGTAGAGCCTTTAGGCAACCATGAGAGAAAAGCAGAAAGGACCCCTAAAATTAAATGGCTATGGTTAATTTATTGCAGTAACTAGACTATCAGAATGGAGGAGAAGAATGTTGTCTAATGTGTGCATATTTCATAGGGTTTGATCACTGTCTCTCCAAGGATAAGAAGGCAAGGATAGGGTGCCTGGGTGGCTCAGTTGGTTAAGTGTCTGCCTGCAGCTCAGGTCGTGATCCCAAGGGTCTTGGGATCTAGCCCTATGTCAGCTCCCTGCTCATCAGAGAGCCTGTTTTTCTCTTTCCCTCTCCCCTTTCCCTGCTTGTGTTCTCTGTCTCTCTCAAATAAATAAATACAATATTTATTTATTTATTTATTTATTTATTTATTTTACCTCAGAGTGTCTGAGTGGCTCACTCATTGAGCATTTGCCTTTGGCTCAGGTAATGATCCCAGGGTCCTGGGATCTAGCCTCCTGTCAGGCTCCCACTTAGTGGAAAGTTTGCTTCTCCCTCTCCCACGCTCCCTGCTTGCATTCCCTTTCTCACTGTATCTCTCTCTCTCTCTCTCTCTCTCTCTCTGTGTCAAATAAATAAATAAATAAAATCTTCTTTTTACCATAACTTAGGGAAGGCTGAGCATCCCTTTTGATTTGATTGGACAACTCTTCTCAGGCTAATCTTACCACAGTATTGAGCTTATTAAACAATACTGAGCTACCCCCAAAACCTAACTATTCCTAACATTATCTTTTCTTATAAGGTTCAAAAACAAACCTTTGTGATTTTCCAGAGGTTTCTTGGGAATCTCCAAGGTAGATTGACTTGTAAGGACATTCTGAGAATGTTTTTTTTTCTGAATCTAAATCTTAGCAAGGTAAAAGCAATAGATTCAACAGAGGAGATTTGGTCCATGACTAAGATAGGATTATGAGTGCTTGAGATAATATGTTTAGTTACCTATTCATTAAAGCAACAATGTAATATTTTAAAATAGACATAGAAGTAAGTAAAACCATTTTAAGGAATGCTGGCCCTTTTACATGTGAGGAAATTTTGTTCTTTTTCCTTAAAAAAATAATCACAGGCATAAGAAAATCAACACAAAGCATAGAAATTTGCTCTGGTGCAATATAAGTTTCTGATATCTATATGTATTACACAAAAGGTAAAATATAACTGTCTATTACCCCATTAAAGAACTCTTAAGATTGGTTTATAATTTTAATAGAGAAAAAGCCAAATTCTATTTTTGCATTAATTCAATATTTTGCAATAAAGGAGTCCAAGTTCCTTTTTTTAAAAAAAATTATCTTTTGAATAAGCCCATCAAATCTGAGAGAACTTTGCCAAAATTTTAACATATTTTATTGCTTCTTTTTAACAACCATGACAAATATGGCTAATGTTTAGTAAACCTACAATTTTCTGTATACATTCAAATTTTATCTTTCCTATATCCTATTTCATATTTCATATCTGGAATACACATTTTCCTTGAGAACAAAACTCACTTTGATCAAATTCCTTTATTTTGCAATCATTGATCGTTCATCATTTAATTATTGCTTATACTATTGTCATTATTTCTCTTAATATGGTCTTAATCATACTACTACCTATAACTTTTAAACAAACTAATGCCTATTGTACAGAAGAAACTGGGAGATAGGTAATTGACAATTGAGTGTTCTATACAAGCATAAATAAACATGTTTATTAACATGATCCAAAGGTTTGCCACTCTATAGTACAATAAAATAAGAAACAAACATATATATATTTAAAAACCATATTTAGTAATCAATGTTGTAGCATCCTATCTTAATAGAAATAATCTAGGTGCCCAAATATTTAACATTAGTCCAATATCTTATTTTATTTTCATTTCTTTATTTTTAAATTAACATATAATGTATTATTTGCTTCAGGAGTACAGGTCTATGAATCATCAGCCTTATGCAATTCACAGCACTCACCATAGCACATACCCTCCCCAATGTCCCTAACTCGACCACCCTATCCGCTCCCTCAACCCCCCAGCAATGTTCCATTTGTTTCCTGAGATTAAGAGGCTCTTATGGTTTGTCTCCTTCCCAATCCGATCTTGTTTCATATTTTCCCTCCCTACCCACCACGACCCCCCCCCCCCACATCTCAAATTCCTTATATCAGAGAGATCATATGATAATTGCCTTTCTCTGGTTGACTTATTTCGCTTAGCATAATACCCTCTAGTTCCGTCCACATCATTGCAAATGGAAAGATTTCATTTTCTTGATAGTTGCATAGTATACCATTATATATATCAATCACAACTTCTTTATCCACTCATCTGTTGATGGACATCTAGGTTCTTTCCATAGTATGGCTATTGTGAACATTGCTGCTATAAACATTCAGGTGCATGTGCCCCTTCAGATCACTACATTTGTATATTTAGTAATATCCAGTAGGGCGATTTCTAGGTCATAGGCTAGCTCTATTTTCAACTTTTTAGGAATATCCATGCTGTTTTCTGGAGTGGCTGTACCAGCTTGCATTCCTACCAACAGTGCAGGAGGGTTCCCCTTTCTCTGCATCCTTGCCAACATCTGTTGTTTCCTGACTTGTTTATTTTAGCCATTCTGACTGGTGTGAGGTGGTATCTCATTGTGGTTTTGATTTGTATTTCCCTGATGCCCAGTGATGTGGAGCACTTTTTCACATGTCTGTTGGCCATTTGGATGTCTTCTTTGCAGATATGTCTGTTCATGTCTTCTGTCGATTTCTTGATTAGATTATTTGTTCTTTGGATGTTGAGCTTGATAAGTTCTTTATAGATTTTGGATACTAGCCCTTTATCTGATATGTCATTGGCAAATATCTTCTCCCATTCTGTCGGTTCTTTTGGTTTTGTTGACTGTTTCTTTTGCTGTGCAAAAGCTTTTGATCTTTTTGAAGTCCCAATAGTTCATTTTTGCCCTTGCTTTCCTTGCCTTTGGTGATGTTTCTAGGAAGAAGTTGCTGCAGCTGAGGTCAAAGAGGTTGCTGCCTGTGTTCTCCTCAAGGATTTTGATGGATTCCTGTCTCACATTGAGGTCTTTCATCCATTTTAAGTCTAGTTTTGTGTGTGGTGTAAAGAAATGGTCCAGTTTCATTTATCTGTGATGTCCATCTGGTCCTGTGTGTCTTTTTATTTTTAAATCATTTTTTTAAAGATTTTATTTGTTTATTTGATAGAGAAAGACACAGCTAGAGAGAGAACACAAGCAGGGGAAGTGGGAGAGGTATAAGCAGGCTTCCTGCTGAGCTCAGAGCCCAATGCAGGGCTCAATCCCAGGACCCTGGATCGTGACCTGAGCTGAAGGCAGACGGTTAATGACTGAGCTGCCCAGGTGCCCCCCATGTGTCTTTTGAAGCCTTTATTTCCTTGTTGATGATCTTTTGCTTAGATGATCTGTCCATTTCAGTAAGGACGATGTTAAAGTCCCCTACTATTATTGCATTATTGTTGATGTGTTTGATTTTATTATTAATTGGCTTATATAATTGGCTGCTCCCATGTTAGGGGCATAGATATTTAAAATTGTTAGATCTTCTTGTTGGACAGACCCTTTGAGTATAATATAGTGTCCTTCCTCATCTCTTATTATAGTCTTTGGCTTAAAATCTAATTTATCTGAAAGAAGGATTGCCACCCAAATTTTCTTTTTTTTTTTTAAGAGATTTTTCTTTTTTTTTTTTTAAGATTTTATTTATTTATTTCACAGACAGAGATCACAAGCAGGCAGAGAGGCAGGCAGAGAAAGAGGAGGAAGCAGGCTCCCCGCTGAGCAGAGAGCCCAATGTGGGGCTTGATCCCCGGACCCCAGGATCATGATCTGAGCTGAAGGCAGAGGCTTTAACCCACTGAGCCACCCAGGCACCCCAACCACCCAAACTTTCTTTTGATGTCCATTAGCATGGTAAATTGTTTTCCACCCTCTCAGTTTCAATCTAGAGTGTCTTTGGGTCTAAAATGAGTTTCTTGCAGACAGCATATCAATGGGTCTTGTTTTTTAATCCATTCTGATACCCTGTGTCTTTTGATTGGGGCATTTAGCACATTTACATTCAGGGTAACTATTGAAAGGTATGAATTTAGTGCCATTGTATTGCCTGTAATGTGACTGTTACTGTATATTGTCTCTGTTCCTTTCTGGTCTACTACTTTTTGGGTGTCTCTTTGCTTAGAGGACCCCTTTCAATATTTCAATACTCTGTGCTCACCTAGCCTGTGACCAAGCGTTTCTATCTCTGGTGCATGGCCCCATTTGGAGTCTCCAATCAAGCAGATTCCTGCAGCATACTCCCATGCCACTCCTCCTGGAGGAGGAAGGAGGAGGTCTCCCCAGATCTGCTTGTGTGGTCCCTGCTCAAAGACTAATGGCCCGACTGTGCCTTGGATCATGGTTTATGGTAACCCAGAGGTGGAGCCCCCTCCTCTGCTTTGTCTCTGCAGCAGGCTTCCCTGCTCTGATCCCTGGGACCTCTGCTGCACTCCAGCACCCCTGGTCTTTTTGTCACCCTGTGGGTCTTGAGACCACACTGTCCCCATGAGTGTTCCATCCCCTGCTTAGCCTCTGGAGTGAGGTCCCTCAGTGGAGCAGACTTAAAAGTTCTGATTTTGTGCTATGCTGCTCTACTGCTTGCCAGGAACCAGCCCCTCCCTCTGTGGTTTCTCTTCCCCTATATAGCCTCAGATTCACTTCTCCCCACGTCCTACCTTCCTGAAAGTGGTCAATTTTCTGTTCTTAGAATTGCTGCTCTTCTTCTCTTTGATCTCCTGTTGAGTTTCTAGGTGTTCAGAATGGTTTGATAACTATCTAACTGAACTCCTGGGACCCGATGATATTTAGGTCTTCCATCTTGCTCCTCCCAGTAGTCCAATATTTTAAAGTTAACTCAAAGATATTAGAAGTGATAGTTCAGCTAACATACTATAGAACATGACTGTTAATAGCAAAAAGAATGTCACAATCATAATTCAGTTTGCTTAGACACATAGTTGTGTATTTTTCATAATCCTTAACATTATAAAAAGTCATGTTAACTCGTTTCATCAATAAATGAGTGCAGGAAGTTGCTGAAGTTCAAAAAACAAACCTACATCTTCTAAAAAAATAAAATGTACAACTATATTTGCCACTACACAGATGAGGGGAAAAGATATTTTTTCCTAAACCATTATTAAAATTAGTCTGAAATATCCAAGCAGTCATCTTAATCATGTGAATTTAGATAATGTATTATATATTACATGCATGTATTTAGATTATCATATAAAATGCTTCTGAGTTAGGACTTTTTTTAAAGTAATCTCTACACCCAACATGGGGCTCAAACTCAAGACCCCAAGATCAGAAGTCATATGCTCTATTGACTGAGTCAGCCAGGCACCCCTGAGTTGGCACTTTCTGAAAGAATTTTTTGTTAAAAGTCTAAAATGTTTAGGATATCAGAAAGTTAGTTTATTTTCTAGGAATTCTGGAAATATTAAACATATGTAAGCATACTATAGGTATAAATAATTGGTTTATCCTCTAACTCAATTAAAACAGAGTTTCTTTAATTTAAAAGACATTATAATCAATTTTATTACTGTCCTCCAGCGGTAAGAAAATATTTGAGATACACAATGAAGGATAAAAGCTTTTCTCAATTAAGCGAACTGGCTGACTTTAGCTCTATAACCTCAGCTATAGGTCAAGAGTAAACATAGAAACAAAAACTCACCAGTCCAGTTTTCAAAGGACTGTAGGCACAAGTGCTTTCTAGTGGGCACATAATATTTTCTTAATTTGTTCTCACAAGTAGACAAATGGGCAAAGAAAGAGATGGACAAACTGGTTTAGCTATCATCTCTTGTGTGACAGAAAATAGATCCCCATTATCCACTTGCAGAGATCATTAAATGGTCAGATCATAGAGCTATGTTCCCTATAATAATCAGCCATGTGCATACAGAATTATATTTGTACAAGGTCCTTTCTTAACCATGGAATCAAGACCTGCTTAGCAGTCCTGGGTCTGGCTCAAGAATGTGACATGGTGCAAACCACAAGTTTTACAAGGATCCTTTCTAGAGTATGCAGTTGAGACCAGTTAAATGGTTTAAAACAGGACATGGACCTACCAGGGACTGGACCCAGTTGTGAAAAGAGAAGCATTAGTTCAGATATACCAGGATTTATGTATGTATAGTATTTACCTATTTTGTCATGTAAATTTTCCCATGAAGACTATCTTAAAGCTACCAGCACAATGCCACTATCCTAGAATTGGGAAGAGATGCATATATTTAATTTTCATAAATGTATGTAATTTAATTCTCAGAAATGTAATTCTCACAAATTCTCACAGTATGATCTGTTCTAGGACACAATTGTGCCTAACCATAAGTTATTGAAAACAAAGTCAGAGTAGCAGACTTGGCCAAGAAATAGAAAAAAACAAAAACACAAAATCAGAAAAAAGGAAATCTTTAGAAATGTGAGTTAGTCATTTGGGAGTCATTCTGGGAGATAAGCAAAGATGTGCCTGGGTTTAATCAAGACCATGCAATACTTGTCTCAGGCCATGTAGCTTAATGGCACCAGCAAGGTGAGTCTACTTGAGAATCTCAATGGATCTTCCAAAATGGCCCCAGTACTCAGTACTTCGGAAGACAGCTTGTTCTATTTGTTAACATTTCCCACAGTTAGAAAGTTTTTCTTACACTCAGCCAAAAATCTATTTTCTGTAACTTCTAACCAGAGAGCTTATCTTGTTCTTAGAAAATGCATGAAAAAATTGAATCCTTCCTTTATTCAATAAACTTTAAATACTGAGTACAATTATCTTAGGACTTTAGAGCTAGTCCAACTCACTTGTTTTACAGATAAAGACACTGAGACCCAGAAAGGTTAATGACTTTCTTCAATTCATACAGCACTGTGATTTGTCATATTTGATAGAGTCAGAGATGAAATTTTAAAGCTTCACAGTGCATCTCTCTTTGTTCTATAAATACCTCATCTAAAAGGTTTTCAAGACCCCTCATCATCCTAGATCCTCTATTATCTCTGTTGAGACAATATCCCTCCAAAAATGAGGCATCCAGAATTGAATCAAATGCCACAGATGTCAACTGATTAGTTCAGGGAACAGTGTGTGTTCTGAAGTCTGGATTTATTAATATCTTATTTACCATTTGAACAACCACTTCACTTTTTAATGCATGTCATTGTCAAACACAATTTTTTCAAAAGTTAAAAACACGATTTTCATAGAAATACAGAATGAACACAGGTAAAAAAAAACTTCTCATTAATGAAAGAAGCAATAGATCAATAAAGCTGATTTTGAAAACATTTGAAGAACTGAGACTTGTATAGTCCATCAAGAAAGGCACATTGCAATAAGTTTTTTTTTTAGTTAGAAAAAAAAATCTAGGTAACATCCAATAGAGCAATAAAGCATACATTTTGAGATTATTATTTTTTCCACCAAAGAGAAATTATTTGCATCTCTGTCTGGTAAAAATCTACAAGTTAAAGATACCTTCATAATATCTGGGCTTTAATCATTAGTAAATAACAAAGCCAAACTCTTCACACTCTCCTAGAAAATTAAAAAGTCCTACAAGGGGCCTCTTGAACAATGTATAACATAGAAAGGACATACAGTCCTCTCTTTTGCTCTATCTTCAAGCATCACAGAGGATTTCCTAATACTGTTTTCCTAATATCATTTTCATATGAACCATTGTTTTGTCAGTCTCTAACAACCTGTTAAAATATCACAAGATAGGACTTTACATTATCTATATGAAATTATTTCCATCTGTTATGCCAGTTTATCTTCCTTCTATGTGCAGAATTCTTTTCTGCAATGTCTATGATAAATAGCATTCAATGTTGAGGAACTCTCTACTTTGCAAGGTAGCTCAATTTATTTTTAGAAGCTCTAGTTCTTAGTAAGGTATTCACAGAAATATGCTATCTGTAGTTTTTACCCACTGGAGATTTGAATTAAGGGACAGACAAACCATGCAGCTCCTGAGCATTAGCCAAAAAGTATGCTGAGGGGCACCTGGGTGGCTCAGTCAGTTAAGTGTCTGCCTTTGGCTTAGTCATGATCCCAGAGTCCTGGGATCAAGTCCAGCATGGGCAACCTCCTCAGCGGGGAGTCTATTTCTTCCTCTGCCTCTGCCCCTCCCTCCACTCTTGTGCTCTCTCTGTATCTCTCTCAAATAAATCAACAAACTCTTATAATAAAAATAATGTTAAAATATCCCTAAACTCAGTTGTTAAATGGTGTCACTCTTCCTTAATACTGAGGTCCTGTAAACCAGTCTAGCTACATGGAAGTAGATAGTGCTCTCAAAGGGGAAATTTGAAAAACATATATTCTTCATCTACATTAAGCTATCTTTGTTGAGTATTTTCTTTAAAGACTATTTATTTATTTGAGAGAGAAAGGAAGAGGACAAGCAGGGGATAGAAGAGAAGCACAGGGAGAGGAACAAGCAGACTCCTGATGCAGGGCTCCTTATCAGGACCCTGAAATCAAGACCAGAGCTGAAATTGAGTTGCAAGTTTAACCAACTGAAGGTGCCCATGTTGAGTATTTTTGAGAGAAAAATTCATAAGTAGCACAAGCAGAATAAGGGTTAGTCCTCCCAACTTCAACACTTGCCCAGTGAAATATAAAGATCTGGTCATCTGAAATTCGATAACTCAATAATGCCATGTATTTTTACTAGGAATAGGTGGTTTACTTTATTATCTAAATCACAAATGCTTTATTAGGTCATGATTTTTCCATTGAGATAATTGTAAAATAACCTAAGAATATTATATTACAGTAAGTATTGGACAAAACAAGAAATGTATGCCAACATAACAGTCAGATGAAGGAACTCTTACCTGTGTTTGGACAGGATACTTAATGATACTCATGTAAGTTCTCACTGTTCTTACTTTGTGAGTGTAAGTGATTTATACTATGCAGTTGTGAGTCATATAAAAACCAGAAAAAAATTTGAAAAAGTGAAACAATTATTGTTACCACATGTAATAAGTCCTTTATTTTGAACATAAAAAACTACACATTTTATTAGTAGGAAAAAACGGTTTCTCCTCTTGCCAGATAAATGTTTAGCAAATATTGAAAGAACACAGGTATGCATTGTTGCCAAATTTTGAGCTCACATGTCTCATTCTGGTTCTGCTGATGGGTTCCAGTTCTAACATCTGGAGCCATACAAAATAAGTTTAATCCAGTTTCCACACGACTGACCTTTGAGTATTTGAGAACCCCATCACCCCGTAGTCTTCTCTTCTTCAGATTAAATGAGCACACTGGGAGTGGCTTCCAGATTTGTCATTTTCATGATTGCCTTCCTGTAAAGCCCTTCCAGTCTGCTATGTCCAAGTGTGACTCCCAGAATCAAACACAACAGAACAAATGTCTAATGCCACATTTGTAAGGGGCAGTCATCTTGCTCAACCTGTTTTTTTGCTGACTCTGTTAAATAACAAGGGAAGTTAAGGGAAAATAAACATCTCACATCCCTTTAATGGAGGGGCTTAGTCTCCTAAACTTCCTGGAGAAATTAAGAGTTTTCACGAAGCTCAGGGGCCCCCAGTCTTGGTCTAGTGAAGAGACAGAAACCACACCAATTATTTCAAGAGAGAAAATTTAATATAAAGAATAGTTAGCAAGGTAGTGAGTTGTTTTACCAGGTAACTGAAAGAGGAGAGAAAATACTAAAGCCTCACAGAGTACTAACTGTAGGAATCTGTTCCTACTCTGTGTTAGCCTACCTTGTGTTAGGTTCTAAGACAGGATTAAACCTGCAAGAATTTCACTAAGCGTTAATGCCTGTGTGAAAGGAAACTTGGAGGGAGCTGGGAGAGCTGTAAAGCTGAGATGTCTAAAGTGACTGAAGGAGAAAGGGACCGTAAAACACAAGTTTCTGCTAGCCCATAGGAGAGTTGCCAATCGCAGGAGCTGAGCCAAAGTTGCCAGTCACAGGAGTCCCAGGTGTCCCAGGAATCTGTCTCGGTGGTCTGGCACGCCCAGTCATCATCAGGAACGGGCCAGGGGAGGAATGATTTCAGAGCAGACACAGCAATAGATGGATTTCCAGGAGCAGTAGTCGAGGCCTTGGGCTAATTAACCTTAGGTTTGCCAAATAAAATATAGGACATCCAGTTAAATTTGAATTTCAGGTAAACAATAAAATTTGAGTATAAGCACATCCCAAAATATTGTATAAGATGTACTTACATTACAAAGTTATTTGTTGTTCATATTTAACTGGTATCCATCCTGTATTTTTATTTGTGAAATCTAGCAACCCTAATTATTCCCCCTATAGCCAAAGATGTGTGAGGGGCATTCTCATGACTGTCACACGCTCTTAGGGCTAGGAGAAGAAAGGTAAGAGGTTGGAATTCAAAATTTAGAAGAGGGTTCTGAGAAGCTGAAACTCAGACAGCAGAGGATGAAGCTGGTCATATAGGTGCTGGAAAGCTCTAAACTGGAGTCAACCGCTACCATGGGAAGGAACTGCTGTTCAGGGATGAAGAGGCGTTGCTGGAATGATGCACCCCAGGAGCCGCAGGTAGACAGGAAGCAAAGAGAAAACAAACAGGTAGAAGCCACTCCCTCTCCCTCTTCTGGTTTTGCAGTCTCCCTCAGCAGACTCTTTCACAGAGCCTAACAGGGCGCCGCTAGCAAAGCAGAAATGCAGAGCAGAATATAATAGACTGGGTCTGAAATTGAAAGTAAAACTTTAATAACCGGCACATAAGCAGAAGATTTCCAAAGATCACACTCAGTATAATGCTGGAAAAAGACCAGCTATTGGCACCATGTGATTCCAACATGAGTCCAGACGTGATTTTCGTGGTTTGCTGGTGATGGAGTTTAGGACACACTACCCCAAAATATGGCATCTTGGCATATTAAATATTTTCGGCTGAGGTATCTTGAGAAATAGATGTTAGAAAGACTCTCTAATCTTTTCCCTTAAAGCCAGTCATAAGACCCCATGCGAGAGGTGCCCACCCCATGCCCAGAGGAAAAGAGCATCCTTATCTCTAAATATACGGGGGAGTGGGAGGAATCTGAACAGATTTTGCTAAATGTCCCCCAGTTTACTACCCTTAGCTCACACTTTCTGTAGTATCACATTTTTCCATGACTTTCCACTCTTCACCAAACCTAGTACAAAAATGTTAAGATTTAACTACTTCTTCAGGTCTCATGTAGGCTCCTGTGTTATGTAAATCTTACATTAAATAAATTTGTATTTATTTCTTTTCTCTTATTAATCTCTCTTTTGTTATAGAGCCCCAGCAGAGAAGCTAGAAGGACAGAAGGAAAAAGAGATTTTCCTCCCCTACACTGTTTTATAGGAAGATGCTGATCACCCACTCCCATCCACCATTTCAGGTAGATTGCATTTTTTTTTTTTTTTGGTCAGAGAGGGAGAGAGAATGAACAAGCACAGGCAGACAGAGTGGCAGGCAGAGGATGAGGGAGAAGCAGGCTCCCTGCCGAGCAAGGAGCCCGATGTGGGACTCGATCCCAGGACGCTGGGATCATGACCTGAGCCGAAGGCAGCCACTTAACCAATTGAGCCACCCAGGCGTCCCTCAGGTAGATTACATTAACAGCCACTGTGACTAGAGATGAACTTACTCTCCTTTGAAATTCTCTTCTTAAAAAAAAACAATGAGTTGTTATCTCCAAACCCATCATGAAGATTAGCAGAGGGATAGGAAAAAATAGCAGTCTTGTATTATGAAGAAAATGGCAATAAATCTAAAAGATTCCAGTAAACCTCATAACCTAAGGAAAACAGGTATTACTAAACTGTGGTTACCAATGGATTCTAATTCCTTAGGAAATGGAAGACATTATGAGGTATTCTAGAACACCAAAGAAGGAGATATGTCATACTTGTACATGCCTTATGGTTCATAAAACATTTTTCCAGACACTGCCTTGTTTTGTTTTAAGCCCTGTATATGACCACACACGGAGTAGGGTGTTTGATGACTGACCCCAATCCAGAATACAATGAGTAATCTTTGAAAGTTTTGAGTGAAAAGGTGATATTGTCAGATATTGTCAGAATTTTGCCAGAGGGCAAAAGGTGAAAACTTACCATTAATTCACTCAAGAAATAATAAAACCCTAAAAGAAGCTAGTACCTAAAAGAAGCTAACACCAATCCAAAATTAAAGCAGTTTCTCCAAGATAAAAAGGGGATTTCAAAGGAGATAAAAGGTGTAAAATATTTAATGTGTAATAGGGGAGTTGTATTTAACTTTCAGTTTTCTTAACCCTTTTTGGCATTCCTGCTCCATTCACATCCATGCATTCACATGCAAATAATGCATATCAACCTTTCAAATGTGAACAGATGGAAAGAAAAATAGAGATTCAGAGCATTTTGGGTGGATTTATGTGATCCAAATGAATGAGAATAAAATGTAAATAGCTGAAAAAAAAAGAGTTTTCTGATTGTACAATAATTATTATTTTCATTTCAAGAATAGGGTTTCAAGAATAGAACAGTATCCTCTGCTCATTGCTTCCTATATTAGTTATCTATTATTGCACAACAGATTTCCCCAAAACTTAGTAGCTTAAAACAACCATAAACATTTATTATTTCTGGCAGTTTCTATGGGTCAGGAATTCTGGAGCAGCTCAGCTGAGTAGTTCTGGTTTGGGGTTTCTCAAGAGGCTAGATATTAGCTGAGGCTGTAGCCCTCTGAAGACTTGATGGGGCTGGAGGGTCCCCTTTAAAGGTAGCTCCCACATGTGACTTGGTTTGGGGGGCAGGGCTCAGGCCTTTTCCACATAAACCTCTCCCAGGGATATGCTAGTTAGTGTTCTCAGGACATGGCAGCTTGCTCCAGGGCATGCTTCCCCACCTCCAGCAAGTTATCTAGGACAATGAGAGCCAAGCAGAAGCAATCCTTTTTGAATGACCTAGCCCTGGTTGCCACATAGCATCATTTCTACCACATTGTCTTCATCCTAAGCAGTTCACCAAGTCCAGCCCACATTCAAAAGGAGGGGAATTAGGTTCCACCTCTTGAAAGGAGGGGTGTCAAAAATTTTGTGAACATGTTTTTAAAACACCACACTTCTTTAACTTTAAACAAGTTTTTGGTGTTTCGTGCTGTAAATAAAGTCCCCAACTTATTGAAGAACTTCACAAAAACAAGCAATCTATGCATTGGTTATCAGGAGTTCTTTAGTCAAAAACTGTTTGTCAGATTGCTTTGACCTGCCTAAGAGTTGTGTAGTTACAGAGGAGAAAATTATAATCTCGTAACCTAAAGAGGGAAAAAAAAAAAACTAAAAATCTGAACCATAGTAGTTTCATCATTTGAATTGTTTCCCTTAAATTTCCATAGGTAGGACAATTTTTGAAATCCAAGCTTTACTTCAGAGGAAGGGAAAAGTCCTCACTAGTTCCTAGGAGTATAAGCTGTGAGTGATGGAATTACAACAATTTTATACTTAGTAGGAATCAGGAAGAATGTCCACATTTGGATAACTGAAACATCATTATACCCAAACAAGAAACATTTTTGCATTTATATCTTTGTCCATTTGGGTCACTACGACAAAAGATCATATATCGGGTACTTATAAACAAAAACTTTTATTTCTCACATTTCTGGAGGTTGGGAAGTCGAAGATTAAGATGTTGGCAGATTCCATGTCTAGTGAGAGCCTGCTTGTTAGACAGCTGTTTTTTCACTTTAAGCTCATATAGTGGAAGGGGTAAGGAAAGGGTGACCTCAGAGAGATCTGGAGTGTCTTTTATAAGGATGAATCCCATGCAGGTTCTGCCCTCTTGACCTGATCACCTCCCAATGGCCCCATCCCCTAATGCCATCACTTTTGGGGTTAAGATTTCAGTGTATGAATTTGGAGGAGGGGTCCATAAATATCCAGTCCATTGTAGCTTAGCTAAATGGAAAACCAAGAGAATCCTCAAGATGTTGAGAATGCAATCTGGGAGAAGAATTAAAGACCAGTTATCCCAGTGACTTTGGTTGCTTCTCAGCTTCATCGAGGTGGCAGTTAAATTTGGAATCCTGACTTCTTTTGTTCCTGCTCCTGCTTTCCCTTTTGGAAGTCTGCAACTGTAGCTCTTAGATCTAAAATATAGGTAACCCTTATCTTCCGCTTCTTGGTTTGATTCTTAGCTTGTCAGAATTTATTTACATCTGAGCTTTAAGTCAGGAGTTAAGTTCAGAGAACAAAACCCAAGAAGTAAGGTGAGTATAGCTATAAAAGCAAAATAATACTTTGCCAATAGCAGCAATATTAATAAGAACCCTCTCAAACTGGTGTCACTTCTTTCCCTCTGGAGTACAGGAGAAACATAAAATCCAGTGACTATTGCTTTCTTAAGAGAAAGGAGAGAAATTGTGTACTGTGAGGGAGGGTATTTAGGTGGGAACAGGAATTTGATGTCTTTGGAACCTTAAAAGGCAGAACAAAATGAATTTAGAGAGACTGAAAAGCAATGAAGATCATTCAGCATTGGCAGAAAACGGAGTGTGTCTACTTGTAAATTGTGGGACTTGATGGCAAAGGGATTGTGATGTTTGATATAAAGTTGTAGGAGAGAGGCAAGCAATGGGAAAATTGAATACTAAGATTTTAAGAGCTTATGAATGGAGGGGATCCCAGAGGCATCCTCTCCCACCTAACCTCCACATCTGAGTTTGTTCTAGAAGAATAAAGAGTATTGATCCAAGTCACTTTAATCTTCTACCTCCACAAACCAATCTGATTTATAACTTTAACCATCTGTTGGCTCTAGTAGTAAAATTCTCTCCTATTACTAATTAATAGCTCATAAAGATCTCTATATACATCAGAGGCAAACAACTTCAAGAATCTATTCATAAAGTTTTGGCAGTTTCCATGATGAAGAAATTAAGGTTTCATCTTGATCTAAACCAGTATCCTTCCGTTTGTCTCCAAGCCCTCAGGGATATGCTTTCTCAATTTCAAAAAGTTCAGTTCTCTCCTTTTTTCATCACTTCCCTGCTCCTACTGCCATATTTCTACTGGAAACTTTGAGAGAAAGTTTAAAGTCTGAGCCTCTAAGCAAAACTTAAAAAAATTACTTTTACCTCAGCTAACTTCAGTGAAGAGAGCCTTTCCTTTGTTAAGTCCCTTCACACTGGAAGGGAAATTTGACAGTACTTTTAAAAAGTCAGAAATCCGGGCGCCTGGGTGGCTCATTTGGTTAAGCAACTGCCTTCGGCTCAGGTCATGATCCCGGAGTCCCGGGATCCAGTCCCACATCGGGCTCCCAGCTCCACAGGGAGTCTGCTTCTCCCTCTGACCTTCTCTCCTCTCATGCTCTCTCTCACTCTCTCTCTCTCTCTGAAATAAATAAATAAAAATAAATAAATAAATAAAAATAAAAAGTTAGAAATCCAATGTAGAAAGAAGAGAAAATGATAACCAATCATTCAGTAGACAAACAAACAATAACAAATATTAGCTTTCAGAATAACTGTCTCACGGTGTCGTGGAAAAGCCACAAAACTCAAGAGTCTTGCCTTAATTTCCCCAGATTTACTGCTGAATTATGTCTGACCTTGGAAAAGTCACTTAATTTTCTGGGTCTTCCTTTATCTCTCAAATGAGAAACTTGAAACAATTACTCTAAAGTATGTTATAATTCTAAAATGACATGATTATATGTCAACATGCCTCAAAAATCATTGACCACATGATATTTGCTGCTCTCCTTGAGGCCTACTGAACAGTGTTCTGTGCCTGGACACGACCCCTTCTAAAACCAGTGTGAAAACTGTTCTAAATATGTCTGAGAAATAATCAGATTGAGAGGCAGCTGAATAGTGTTTGGCTGTCTACTTCTTAATATGAGCACTTTTCCCCTCCTAGACTTCACCACTTCTTTCCCTTTCTACTATCTTCAATGCTTCCCCATCCCAGATTCTTAATACCTCTCCAGGATTTGAAGTCACACAGAGAATCACATTACTTCAGAGCTATTCCAGATAGTACCACCTGTGGGTTCTATTATAGTAGATGGTGGGGGTGGCAAAATACCTTACATGTTAAAAGTAAGGGTCATCTGGTGGGAGAGGTAGAGATTGTTTTTGAACGTATTTAGTTAGTCCCTTTTGCTTCTCAAAATAAACATCTTTGTGCTCAGTGAAAAGCTTTCCAAGATGTTCACAAGAGAAGGGGAAATTCTTGCCAAAAACTGAAGCCCAGCCAGACAAGGATACTGAAATTTTGCTGCCTGTGGAAACACGTGGCCAGGCAGGACTCTGGCGTAAAAAACAGTAATCTGCGTTTCCACGATGGCAGTGTTGGCTTCTGGTGGTTCAGAGGCTTTGTTCAGGGTACCCAGGCACAGTGAATGGGATCTGACAACTCCATCAACAGTTCCCATTCAGTTACAGTTCACAGCATCCCCTTGTCTATTTACAGAACTTAAAACTCGGCAAACCTTGGTCCTTATGGTTGGAGGGGTAAAGAGAAACACCTCTCTTACTCTTCTCACAGTTTTAGGTCTGCTTCCAATCCTTAGCAGGTGGCAAATTCCTCAGAAGATCTAGGTCCCAGAGCCCTCTCTGCATTTTACAATGTTGTGACCTTGGGTGAGACACAACCATCTCTGAGCTGCAACTTTCTCATCCATAAAATGGAGGCAATAATGCCCATTCTACTTTCCTTTGGGAATATTGTGAAGATCAAATGAAATAACCATAAATAAAAATATTCTATACAATAAAAATTACTATGTAAACACAAGCTATTTTTAATTATCAAGTATCTCCTCTTTTTTTCCCGCTCTTTCCTTTACCTCATCTGTCTCAGGTGTCCTCTAAATACCTTCATGGTCTTTTCTTAGCCCCAAATTCTCAATGTGTTTAATGCTCAGCTTCTTAAATGTGGGTTGGTTACCAACCAGGAGACTGCATCTATGTACATTTGTTCTATCTAGCTCCCCATTCAGAAACCAACTACAACCTTTAGTAGAGCCTCCTTCATTCCAGCAGTCATATTTGGAACACTTAATGACACTGTGTCCTGTGTTAGGGACACAAAATTGAATAGGCAGGTTCAGCCTTCAAGAAACAAACCAGATCTAAGCATCTCAGACTTGTCAACTAGGTTAAGCAGGTCTTTTTAGCTGTAGCTGAATCTCTCTCTGTTCCATTTGGGGCAAAAGTTGAATTTTGAAATCCCTCAATCCTGCTTTTCTGGAGGAAGCAGCTAACTTTATCCAAGTCCCCTTGAAATTATTTTGCATATCCCTTTGTTGACTGACCCTCCTACTTCCAAACCTCCCTCTTTTTTATCCCTAATTCAATACCTAATTCAATGTGGAGGTTCCACCAGTGTTAGATTCCATATTAGGTGATGAGAAGTGATTCTGCTGCATCCACAATGTTTAACTATCAGCTCTAAGAATTTAGACCACCTGTAGCAACATGACTTACTATTGTTCCAGGAAATTCTTTTTATTTATTTATTTATTTATTTTACAGACAGAGATCACAAGTAGGCAGAGAGGCAGGCAGAGAGGGGAAGCAGGCTCCCTGCTGAGCAGAGAGCCCTATGTGGGGCTGGATCCCAGGACCCTGAGATCATGACCTGAGCTTTCAAAGGCAGAGGCTTTAACCCACTGAGCCACCCAGGGGCCCCTCCAAAGAGCTTTCTGTCACAAAGCATTCTTTTTTTTTTCCCCTTTCTTTTTTAAGCACTTTCTTTTCCATCCTTTGTATTTCTGTTGTATGTTGGAAATTGATTAGCTAGTTCTCTTCATATTAAAGCAATTGGCTAATATTTGAGGAATTTAACTGGAAGTCTTTTTTTTTTTTTAAGAGAGAGGGAACATAAGCAGGGGAGTGGAAGAGGGAGAAACAGGCTTGCCGCTGAACAGCGAGCCCCAGGTAGGCCTTGATCCCAGGACTCTGAGATCATGACCTAAGCCTAAGGCAGACACTTAACAACTGAGCTACCTAGGCACCCCTTGACGGAAGTCTTGAGAGGGACTATTATCAGAGTTAGTTCACTGTTCATACTAAGCAAATGTGGCTTGTAATCTGGCTCTCCTATCCAGTTTGAAACCTGGAAATTTATCAAAAATGTCACACATGGAAATGAGCACTTGTGGAACTTGTTTAAATTCATGAAATAGCAGTCATTTCAGAGAGAGGAGTTCTGTGAGTCAGAAGCCAATCTTACAGCTCAGTCTGAGCCCTGCCGAACTTAGCCTATTCTGAGTTTATAAATGGAGAAAATTGAAACCAACATAGCGATCATAATAGTTATCATAATCTATGATGCCATGGATCATGATATCATGATACCATGGCTTGTATATTTCTATAAGCTTTTAGGCTTCAAAACGAAATATTTAAATTCTGTGCCCATATTTTGTTGACATCTAAAGACTTGTAATCTTTGTAACTATGTATCCCATGATAAATTGAATCTTAATTTTTTTAAAGATTTTATTTTTTATTTATTTGACAGACAGAGATCACAAGTAGTCAGAGAGGCAGACAGAGAGAGAGGAGGAAGCAGGCTCCCCGCTGAGCAGAGAGCCCAATGATGCGGGGCTCAATCCCAGGACCCTGGGATCATGACCTGAGCCGAAAGCAGAGGCTTTAACCCACTGAGCCATCCAGGCGCCCCAATCTTAATTTTTTTTCCCTTGAATACTTCTTATTTTTCTCTTGGATAGCTTTTATTTTAGGTTTATTTCAGAAAATCTAAATGTTGTTACTACTTTATTTATTTTTTTTTAAAGATTTTATTTATTTATTTGACAGACAGAGATTACAAGTAGGCAGAGAAGCAGGCAGAGAGAGAGGAGGAAGCAGGCTCCCCAATGATTAGAGAGCTTGATGTGGGGCTCGATCCCAGGACCTTGAGATCATAACCTGAGCCGAAGGCAGAGGCTTTAACCCACTGAGCCACACAGGCACCCCTGTTGTTACTACTTTAAATTGGAGTGCTTTGCATGCACAATTTGACATAGCCTCACTTCTTGAGCAGGTAAGATCAAGATTTCTTGAGTATTTGTGTGCTCAGTAGAGTCCAAGATGCTTTTAAATAAATTATGTTGATTTAAACAACAACCATCTGAGGTGGGTAATAATCTGTTTTAAAGCTGGTGAAGACAAAGTTCAGAATTTAAGTAGATTATTACAGAACTTGCAAGTAAATGGTAGAGTCAGAATGTAACCTAGATCTACCCGATTTTAAAGACTGATCTCATTTTTACCTTATGACAGCATCACGAATGTTGTTCTAACCATTTTTGAGTTGTTTTTATTTTTAATTTCTTCATTAATAAGCACTAGTGAATGGTACCATTTTTAAAGAATACATAGGGTTTTTAGGTTTTTAAAAAGCAGGTACCTAACCTCAAAGAACACCTATGTGTACTGATATGCCTAACAAGATCCAGGATCTGACTTAAGCAAACAAATTGTGAAACTATGAATTAAACTCTAATTCATGAATTATGAAATTTGCTAATTTGTCTTCTCTATTTGAAAATATTAGTCTCTGTTTCTGATATATACATAACTCTCTTAATGTAATTTTAAGTATTTCACCAATAGATATATTATGTATATTATTATCTTATCAAAATCTTATCAAGATTACTTTTCTAATCTTGAAATTATAATTTGTATCCTATTTTATTTTATTAAATAACCAAATACCAAAACATTATTTTTAAAATCCATTTGATTCAGTTAATATAATAAGAAACTTATAACATCTTTATATAAAAGAAGAAACATCTTTACTATATTCCGTACACCTGCATTTTTTTTAAAACTAAAGATTCAAGATACTAAAGAGATGAAGTTGTATTGGAATATTTCTTTTTTTAATAAAATGTTATTTAACAAGCTCTATGAGTGATCAGAAGGCATTCTCTTATGCTGCTTGTTTTCATCATATGCTTTTTTTCCTCTTGGTCTGTTTTCTATCCCATTTCATTTTTACATCTTCTTATTTTTAAGGACCTTTATCACATCCTAAAAATGCTGCTTGTACACATCTCTAATCTGTTAATGTGTAGGGTAATGTCAGTGGCATTTTAATATTTCACAGCAGCAGTCATGACCAGACATAACACTTTTTTCTTTTTCTTCTGTAACTCTTTCTCTTTATTTGTCTTAAGACTGAATAATAGAGCACCTATGTGAAATCAAAAGAAAACTGATTTTTGGAAAGCATGACCATAGTTTTCAGGGAAAAAACAAATCAGTACTCTGCTCCACAAGTAGTAAGCTAGCATAAATGCTACAATGAGAAGCCAGCGAAAAGGATGCAGCTTTGTTGGAAGAGAGCAGATTCTGATGGGCGTGACTATTTGAGAGAGCTTATAGGGAGTGTGGAAAACCTAATTTTTCTTGAAATGAAGAATGCCCTTTAGGGGTTCCCCACAAAAAACAAAGACTTAACAATCACTTGTGTGTTTCCATCCTACATACAGAGCAAGGTAGCAATCTCTTGGTTATTCTTTTTTTTAAAGTAGACTCTAGCCTACAACTTGGGGCTCAAGCTCGGGACCCCAAGATCAAGAGTCCTTTCTCTGCTGACTGAGCCAACCAGGCACTACTCTTAGTTATTCTTTAATAGATTTTTTTTTTTTTTTTTTACTGTGGCAAAAAGCCTGAACTGATGACCTTCCAGTTGTGTATTTAAGATGATGTTTCTGGGGTGCCTTGGTGTCTGAGTCAGTTAAGCAGCCGGTTCTTGATTTTGGCTCAGGTTGTGATCTCAGGTTGTGGGATCCAGCCCCACCTTGGGCTTCACACTCAGCAGGAGTCTGCTTGAGGATTTCTCTCCCTCTGTTTTGCTCCCACCCCACTCACACTCTCTCTCTCAGATAAATGATCTTTAGAAAAATAATAAAATGATGTTTCTGAATGGATAAAATGACACAGTTGCTGTCTTCAACTCAGGCATAGCATAAAAGCAAAGAAACCATCACTGGCTTCTTCATTCCCACACTAGCACTTCAGCCTTTTTTAGTCTTTCACTCTGGTCTTCTTACCCTCTAAACTTCAAATGTCTGATTAGTAAATGTGATAAATGGCTTAAGGGAAAGCCAGACTTTTGATGAGAGAAATATTATGAGTTATCAAAGTGCTAAATGATCCCTAATAATAGTACTTTGTATTTGTGGAATTTTTTTCATGGTACTATCAAAATTATCCATTCATTTGTCAATCAGTATTTATTGAAAACCAACTATATCCCAGTAACTATTGGGCAATGGGGAATACAGCAATGTACAAGACAGACAAGGCTTATGCCACCATGTATCTCATACTCCAAAAGAGTGGGTGATGGGAAGGAGACAAACAATAAATAGGAAACAGTAAATGAACAGAATATTTTTAGATAATACAGACAATAAAACAAAGTGACATAATTGAGAATGACTCTGGACTGTGCCTCTTTCCAATCGGGTGGTCACAAGAGTCTCTATTAAAAAAAAAAAGATGGGCAGACTTTTTTTAGACTTTGTGAAGAACTTTAAAACCTATCTATTCCATCTTACCTTCTAGATGAGGTATTCTCCTTATCTTATAGAGGAGAAAAACATAAGTTTTTAAAAATGATTTTATTTATTTATTTGAGAGAGAGAGAGAGAGAGGAAAGAGAGGAATAATGGATGGGGAAGGACCAGAGAAAGAGTGAGAAGAAAACTCACTGCCAAGCAGGGAGCCCAATGTGGGGCTTGAACCCAGGACTCTAAGATCAAGACCTGAGCTGAAGGCAGATGCTTAAATGACTGAACCACTCAGGCACCCAGGAAAACCTAAGGTTTATGAGTTTATCTATATTTATGGTTGAGAAGACTAAAACTAATAGAGGTTAAAGTCTTATCATCACAGGTTCACAGTTATCCCATATAGTGCCAGAGCCAATATAGCCCTGTAGGCAATAGCTTAGCCATCAGACAGCTCCTTTGTGCCCTTTTTTTTTTAAAGATTTATTTATTTATTTTGAGAGAGAGAGAAAGAGAGAGAGCATTCAGGGGAAGGGGCAGAGGGAGAGACTCTCAAGCAGGTGCCCCACTGAGCGCAGAGTCCTACATGGTGCTCATCTCAGGATCCTGAGATCATGTCCTGAGCCAAGATCATAACCTGAGTCAAAATCAAGAGTCAAACAACTGAGCCACCAGGCTTCCCTGTGCTTTAATTAAAAGATAGTACTCCTGGGGCGCCTGAGTGGCTCAGTCGGTTAAGCAGCTGCCTTCAGTTCAGGTCATGATCCCAAGGTCGTGGGATCGAGCCCCGCATTGGGCTCTCTTCTCAGTGGGGAGCCTGCTTCCCCCCTCTCTCTCTGCCTGCCTCTCTGCCTACTTGTGATCTCTCTCTCTGTCAAAAAAAATAGTACTCCTTTCTTAAGGCAAAAGCCCTTATGCAATGCACAACCTACCCAAACATACATAACATTCCTGTTCATGAAGCTGGTATATCTGGGAACGAGATGATTCCCTGCAAATCTGATCGAGTAGAAGAAAAAAATCATCTAGCAACAGATGAGCTTTCTTCAAGGAGCATGCAGATAATTGATGTCCCTTAGTTATATAAATTAGGATGAATAATTACCTACTTGCTGGGGGAAGGATGTGGTGAAAATTTGATGTACCTGTCAAGGTGAGTTTTACCTACATGGCAAACAGAGCTTTACACTGAAAAGGATAAAGAAATCATCAGTAGGGAATTTCCTTAGGGAAGGGACTGACCCTCCCCCTTCCTTTTTTTAAGATTTTAATTCCAGTGTAAGGTACTGACCTCTCTTAACTAAACTTACCAATCAGAGAAACCTATTAATATGGAACAGGGGGTCCTAACTCTCAGTGTCAGATAAAAGCAATAGTATACCTGGTATAAAATTAACTTGAGGTATAAAAAGGTAGAACCAGAGAATATTGAAGTAGAAGGGGAAAAGATGTCAGTGGGGCAGATATATAAGGTGGTAGATCTTACATTGTATCACTTAGGGTTGGGTTCATGTACAAGTAAAAAAGACTCCCCAAATAGTGGTTTAAACTGGATAGATTATTTCTCACTCATAAAAAAGGAAGTCTGGAGGTAGATAGTTCCATGTGTGAGCCCCAAGCAGATTCTGTATTTTTGTTCGGTAATTTTAAACTTCTACTCTCAAAGCATTATCGTGGCTCCAGATTATATCCATATTCTAGGTAGCACTAGGGAGAAAGGAGACCAAAAAGACACACAGCCTCCATGAAGTTCCACTTGGCATGTCTGCTTGCATCTCATTGGCCGAAATGCAGTCACATGACCTGTGTGCAAAGGGGCTGGGAGATACAGTGTGTTAGCTGAGTGGCTGGCTGTGTGCTCCGCTAAAATTAGTTCTCCTTTTTAAAAAGAAGCGGAGAATGGATATTAGAGGGTAAGCAGTAGTTTCTGCCGTGCCATTCAGACCCAGAACTCCTGTGTCAGATGTGGAGATCATTAGTATTAGTATGTGAGACCTGAAAGAGCTAGTCACAAGAGTCGTAATATTTGGGGGCTGGGACTACTACTTACTATCCATGTGGCGTTGAGCAATTGACGTACCATCTTTTAGCCTTAGCTTTTCTCCCTATTGGGGAAAGAAGGCAATATCTAATGTACAGGGTTTCAGGATGATTAAGAGGTAATTATAAAAATAAAGCATTAACAGTATCCAGCATGTGAGAGGCACTTAGTGAATACAATTTCCTTTTTTTTCATCTGTTACAGTTTCCCTAGCTCTGCGTATTGCAGCTCCTTATTTTTTATTTTTGACTGTGTGTTCTTTTAAAGTTCTTGAAACGGGTCTGTTTATCACCATCTCTCCCTGACCCCTTCTCCACCAATCCCAAATTATGTGTTTGGAAACCTGCTTATGCCTCAAAGTTCCTGCACTGGAGCAGCTGGCTGGAAGGTCATTTATGGGTGCGATTCAGACATCTGGACAAAGTCCCTTTTGGGGTGGGATAGCCAGAGAACTGGAAATTGCAAGGCTGCCATGAAGTAATGTTGGCAACCTGTGATTATCCAGATTGTGTCCAGCACAAAGCATTGGCCCAGGGCTGGAGAAGGGGCTGACATCTATCCTGACACTCCCTTACTTCAACTGGGAAAGGGGGCTCTTTTTAAGTGCTCTACTCTTAAAGAGCAATTCTTATGCTACAGGGGCTCTGTTTCCTGAATCTCACAAAGGAATTCTCCCTTCTGGCTTTTGCCCTGCAGGTTTTGTCTTCCCTCCCCTTACCCCTCCTCCATCAGAACAGGTGTAAACTTCAGCCATGCTCCTTTCTTCAATGCTCTGGCCACCCTCCCCACTTCATATACCTCAAGAAGCATAGGCTTGGATTTGCTTTTTCAATGTGGACTTTTCCTTGCTGCTCCATTACCTATGAGTCATGAGTATGCATAGTGGTCACTTGGCTCCAACTTTTTCTCTTTGAAAAAGAACAGGCACAAACTTTGTGGCTTAAAAGTAGAAGTGTCAAGATGGTGTTACAATTATAGCACCAGAGTCTGGAGAAATGCCTCAGACATGGAAAGCATTAAAATATAGAAAGCTGGTTTTCCAAAATAGTTTTATGGCACTGATTTAAATGGTTTGGATTTTTTCCCTTTTCTTTTTAGGTTTATTTTAAAGTTTATTTTACTTTTTTCCTCTTTTGATAGTAATCAGTCATCTAAAAGATAACTAGACGAGGCCTTTGGGAACAGTAGTTTTTAAATGATGATGAGATATCAAAGTGACTTTAAGAGGGAAAAAAGGAAACTACAAATACAATAACCCAAAAAGTAGCTACATGCATGCAAGGAGGTATAAAACTCCGGAGCTTAAGTTCAAGGCCATTTCTCATTGCTTAAAGGCTTAAAAACAACGAAGAAGAAAATTCCACAACCCCAAACAACAGCAGTATAAAAAACTGTCACCCAAGTCTTTTTTCCCAGAGGAAAAATGTCAAGGGTATTTCTAAGTTAATTGGACAAACCATCAAAAGTGACTGTCCTTTTTAGACGTGTCCTTTCTTTTAAAGACTTTTGGGTTGACATCTCTAAATCAGTCTCTTCATGAAGGTATTTTGTCTTCAGCAAAAAGTGTAGCAAATCATATATTGTTTCTTTTTTTATGATTTTATTAATTTATTTGACAGAGAGAGACAGACAAAGAGCACAAGGGAGAGGGGTAAGGGGAGAGGGAGAAACAGGTTCCCTGCTGAGCAGAGAGCCCAACTTGGGGCTGAGTCCTAGGACCCTGGGATCATGCCCCCAGACAAAGGCAGATACCCAATCGACTGAACCACCCAACCACCCATCATACATTGTAATTTAAAAATTTTTAGAGCTAATTTTTTTGAGCTACCAACAATATTGGGTTTCCTGCTCTAGATGATTGCTAATGTAAGAATCCTATAATCCTGAGCTCTGTAACTCTAGAAATTTACTTCATTATATAGCTTAATGAAGAGCTTGTAACATTTTTTGTGTGTGGTTCTATCATTTTCTCATTATATTAATTAATGCCACCCACAATGAAAAGTAACATTTTCTGAACTAGGGAGTGGAAAGTAAGGTAAGATACTAATATGTCTAGCCATTTCTTTTGGCTACATATCAGCACCTGCAGCATATGCCATAACATTTCCCATTTCATATAAATATAGCCTCAAAAAATGCTCTTTTTTGTCCCACGCCTACATTGCATAAAGATAAAAGTCAAAATTTTAGTTTAAAGTTCATTTTTTTTAAGTTTATGTAACTTGTGAGGGCTAGTATTATAACCAGAGCTAATTCAAATTACAAAGTTGAGTTGTGGTATCCTGGAAAAAGAGTAGCAAACAGATGCAGCCTCAGTAATAAATGACTCCAGGCAAAAGTGTCAGGCAGTTCACAAAGCAAAAAGCAAGCTGTAAACAACACTAGGCAGAGGGCAGTCTTAATATGCATGTTGTTTTTGAAAGGCCTTCAGGGCATCAATCATTTCAGTTACAATACACACATACACAATATAGAAAACCTCTGTGATGGAACCTAACTGGAAGAAAAATTAACATATGTGTATAAAAGGAAAGGTTTGAATGATACCCCAAAATATGCTCATATATTGGGTGGTTTGGCCTTAAGTCCTGAAGGAAAGCAAATTGGCCACAGAAGGCATTTATTCATTCATTCATTTAGCAGAGACTTATTATCTACTGAGTACCAGCCACTAGATTGTCCTGGGACCACAAAGATGAAGGAAATAAAATCCCAACACTGTAAATCTCAGGTTTTATTAAAATAAATGTCACCTACATATGCTCAACAGACATGTATTCATATGTGCACCAAAAGATAGCATAAGAATTTCATAACAGCTCAATTTGTAATTCACCAAACTAGAAATAACCTACTTGCTGGTCAACAGAGAGTGGATAAACTATAGGGTATGCATACAATGAAATACTTTCTAGCAGTGAAAATATAGCATCTGCAACAATATGAATGTATTTCACAATGTTGAACCAAAGAACGTAGATAAGAAAAAGTCATACTGCATGATTCCATTTATGTAAAGTTTAAAATAGGCACAAATAAAATGTGGCAGAAGAGCACAAAATAGAGCAGACAATGAGGTTGTGGGAATTGCAACTGGTTGGTGTACAAGGAGGGGCTGTTGCATAATGTGTTTAGTTTTGTTTGTTTGTTTTAGAGAGAGAGAGAAAGAGCATGGAGGGGGTTGCAGAGGGAGAGGGAGAGAGAGAATCTCAAGCAAAGTCCTTGCTGAGTGTGGAGCCCTATGCAGAGCTTGATCTCACACCCTGAGGTCATGACCTAAGCCAAAATTGAGTCGGACACTTAATCAACTAAGCCACTCAGGTGCCCCTGCATACGATTTTTAAAAATTTTTTTTATTTAATTAATTTTTTTTTTAATTTGACAGACAAAGATCACGAGTAGGCAGAGAGGCATGCAGAGAGAGAGAGGAGGAAGCAGGCTCCCCAGCAAGCAGAGAGCCCGATGTGGGGCTCGATCCCAGGACCCTGGGATCATGACCTGAGCCGAAGGTAGAGGCTTTAACCCACTGAGCCACCCAGGTGCCCCATTTAATTAATTTTTTAATTGAAGCATAATGTTGACACATAATGTTGCATTAGTTTCAGGTGTATAACATAGTGATCCAACAACTGTATGCTATGCTCATCACAAGTATGGCTACCCTCTGTCACCATACAGCATTGTTGCGATACCATTGACTATATTTCCTATGCTGCACATTTCATTCCCATGACTTGTTTTCTGAACAGAGTGGTCAGTACACAGTTGTGATCCCTTTGTGCAAAATCCACTGATCTATACACTTATGTGCATATTTGCAAATTTCTATTGAATGGTATATTGAAAAATAAATATCAGCTGCTTTAGGGGATATATCTTAATGTATATTCATTGTTGGTAGTGTTTTCATTCTAGAACCTATTCTTGACCTCTCCATGACTTGTCTCAATTTTTCTATGCTAGAGTGATATTCAAAAGAGGAGTATTTGGAGACATATCACTGGAGATGTATTAAAGATCTTTAAAGAATGACTGCTTTTCTTTCAATTTTGGGGAAAGTAACTACATTTTTGTCCATTCGTAACTAGACAGTTACTCTAGAATGTTTAGAATTCTGCTAAAAGTTTACCTAAAAATAAATTAGTGTATAAAAACTTGGCTAATTTTTTAAAATTAAGTTCAGATCAAATTAAATAGTTTTGATGTCTACCTTCTTATAAAAAAACTGATGAGAAGATCTTTCTTTGTCAGAACTTTGCATTCTGAGAGCTATATTGTAGGCATAAGAAAGTTACAACTCTGCCAACTCCTATTTAGTAGATTTTGCTTATATGGGCAGAGGCCCTAGATGGAATCAAAATTTGTTATTGAAGGAGGTTAAATTGCTGTTGGGTGTTGAGGAGAACACCATAATTCATATTTGTCTAGGTCTAAGATCTTGAGTTGACAAGTTTTGTTCATCTTAACTAGTAAAGCTTAGAATTTCCACAGTGCGTTTTCACCTAAGTCCAAGAATATGTTCTTGGAATGAATGTACGTGCACGGGTATTTCAGAGGTATAAAAACTCTTCTGTTTTATCTAAGTGGCCTGGCTTAGGGACTCGTGCAATATTTAATTTATAAATGGTATTTTATAAAGCACAGAATTCAAGAGCTAGGTAAGGTTGTATTACAGAAATTGTAAATAAGCAGGAAATAAACAGCCCATCAATTATAGTAAATTATGACACAAAAACAATGCTAGAATGAGTCTAACCTAAATCACATCATGTGTCCTTTAAGTGCTCCTACATTATTTTCTTTCAAATAAGATGAAAATTTCTCAGTCTATAAATCTCAGGGAGCAGGGTGAAATGACATCAATATTATATCCCACCAAGATACCAAAGCATCCATTAAAAGATGTTTAGTTATGGAAATTTTCAAATGTACACAAAAGTAGAAAAAAGGTGGAATGAACTCCCATGTACCAATTATCCAATTTCAGCAAAAATTAACATCTTATCAATTTTGTTTCATCTATCCTTCCCCACATACTTTTTTTCTTTACATTACATACTTTACTGCCTGTCTTTCCTTTCTTTTCTCTTTCTTCCTTTTCTTCTTTTTGCTGGAAACTTCTCAAGAAAGTCTCAGATATGTCATTTCCCTTGTAAAATACTTTAGTAAAGGTCTCTAACAAGATTTTAAAAAAATAACTACTACACTGTTATCATACCCAACATAGTTATGAGTAACTGCTTACCATATGACACTGAGGCCATCTACAAATTTTCCCAGCTGTCTCAAAGGTATATTTTCCAGCTGGTTTGTTTAAATTAGGATCCAAAAATGGTTCA
Source organism: Taxidea taxus jeffersonii (assembly GCA_003697995.1). Lineage (NCBI taxonomy): Eukaryota > Metazoa > Chordata > Mammalia > Carnivora > Mustelidae > Taxidea > Taxidea taxus. The sequence goes on from RCUC01164335.1 coordinate 61,590, forward strand.
CACAATGCATTTCTTTGTTATATTTCTTAAATCTCTTTTATTCTGTAAGAGCTTTCTCTCTCCCCATTTCCCTCACTTTTTTTCTTTTTGTGCATGATTTGTTACAGAAACTGGCTC
>ML110593.1:0-33286 GCA_003697995.1 Taxidea taxus jeffersonii
CCTGGGTGGTTCAGTTGGTTAAAGGTTAAGCATCTGACTCTTGATTCAGCTCAGGTCATGATCTCCGGGTTCTGAGATCCAGCCCTGCCTCACTTCTGTGCTCAGCGAGGTGTCTGCTTCTCTCCCTGTCTCTCTACCCCATCCTCCCATCTCTCTCTCAAATAAATAGATAAATAAACCATAAAAAAAAAAAGAGCAAGCACTCAGATCTTCTAATGCTGGTTTTTCTGCTCAATGCATTCACCTTCTTTGACTTTTTTACATAATGTTGGAGTTGAGATAAACACGCAATGAATTTTTATTATTTTGAAGAGTGGAAAACAAGGGTAGTCATTCCTGGTTAAGCCCAGAACTGAAAATAGATACAGAGCATTGGAGACAAAAGCAACAACAACAACAACAACAAAACTCCTGTAACTTTCATTGGCACCTTTTCTACTAGGATTTCAGCTGATGCTGAAAATGATGTAAGAGGTCAAAGCCCCCCAACACTTTCCCTGTCTCTGCAGGCAGCTCTGCCTTCTATTTCAGGTCTGTCTTTCAGTCCTGGAAGGTCACAGCATAATGCCTTGAAAATTAAAACTGAAAAAAATTCCAGATGTGTGGAAATAAAAATGAATGACTCTTATGCTCCATACACAGAAAATATTGGCATCCTTTAAATATTGGAGGTTGATGGGGCACCTGGGTGGCTCAGTGGGTTGGGCCTCTGCCTTCGGCTCAGGTCATGATTCCAGGGTCCTGGGATCGAGCCCCGCATCAGGCTCTTTGCTCTGCAGGGAACCTGCTTCCCTCTCTCTCTCTCTGCCTGCCTCTCTGCCTACTTGTGATCTCTGTCTGTCAAATAAATAAATAAAATCTTTAAAAAAAAAAAAAAAAGAAGAGAGAATAGTCCATTGACGGGGCACCTGGATGGCTCAGTCAGTGGGTTAAGCCTCTGCCTTCGGCTCAGGTCATGATCAGGGTCCTGGGATCGAGCCCCGCATCGGGCTCTCTCAGGGGGACCCTGCTTCCTCCTCTCTCTCTGCCTGCCTCTCTGCCTACTTGTGATCTCTGTCTGTCAAATAAATAAATAAATAAATAAATAAATAAATACCTTTTTAAAAAATAAAAATAAATAAATAAATATTGGAGATTGATTACTAATTTCAATCATCTTATAATTGGATTTTTTTTCTTAATTTGGGAAAGATACCTGTCACATATTGGAATTATGTTCCTCAGAACACTTGGTCGTTTTCTGTGTTCAAAAGAGTTTGGGAGACGCTGCCGTCTATGTAGTTGTCTCAGGTGTCATGGGTACAACTGCGATAAAGACCAAGACATCATGCTCTAAAGGTGCCTCTTATCTTCCTTTTAACCCAGCCTCTTTCCAGTATGTCCAATTATAGAACCTATTTCTTAAGAAACCTATATAAGAAGTGATGTTCTTCAGAATACTCTTTGGGTCCTTGGGCTTGGGCTTAGCCCATGGAAACACAAACAGGAAGTAAGAGAATGAGAGGAAGCTGTCGCCAGTGTAGTTTTGCTCTATTGTCACTGTAATTTGGGCCTTGGTTCTGGTAACTACAGTTCCTGCAGGGCAGCCCATTCCCCACAGAGCTATTTTCAAGGAGCTCTGGTAACTGTTTCCTCCCGTTGCTCCTCTAAGCCTTGGGTGGTAATTCTTTTCCTTGTTACCAGTCTACAGGGCCCTCAACATCTTCTCTTTTTAAAATTTTTTTCCTTTTTTCTTTTTTTTTCAGTGTTCCAGCATTCATTGTTTATGCACCACACCCAGTGCTCCACGCAATCCGTGCCCTCCTTAATACCCACCACCAGGCTCACCCAACCCCTCACACCCCTCTCCTCCAAAACCCTCCGTTTGTTTCTCAGAGTCCCCAGTCCCTCATGGCTCATCTCCCCCTCCGATTTCCCCAACTCACTTCTCTTCTCCTTCTCCCAATGTCTTCCTTGTTATTCCTTATGCTCCACAAGTAAGTGAAACCATATGATAATTGACTCTCTCTGTTTGACTTATTTCACTCAACATAATCTCCTCTAGTCCTGTCCATGTTGATACAAAAGTTGGGTATTCACCCTTTCTGATGGAGGCATATACTCCATTGCATATATGAACCATATCTTCTTTATCCGTTTGTCCATTGAAGGGCATCTTGGCTCCTTCCACAGTTTGGCGACTATGGCCATTGCTGCTATGAACACTGGGGTACAGATGGCCCTTCTTTTCACTACATCTGTATTTTTTGGGTTAAATACCCAGTAGTGCAATTGCTGGGTCTTAGGGAAGCTCTATTCTCCTAAACCTGCTCATCAGTATAAATAGTCCTTCAAGTCTCTGTGGTGGAACGATCCAAGTGGGGTTCTGTTTATTGATGCGGACCAGCATCATGCACATGTCTTATTCATTGGAACCCAGTTTCTAGAGCAGTACTTAGCATATAATACATATGCTTCCAAATAACAGAAAAAAAAAAACATATGCTGAATTAAATGAGAATGAATTATTTTACTGTTGTTACTAAATAAATTAAACCAAATAACAAAAATTAAGGAGCCAAATAACAAAGCTCAAAACTTTGGGAGCATTTGAAACACACACACACACATGAATATACATTCTTCATGATTATTTGTGTTTAGACACGAGAAGTATTATAAAGGATAGTTTCATTAAGCCTCCTGAAGCTGGTTAAAAAATTACTATCACTGCTTTTATCTCTAAATTGCGTCAGGGATCAATATGTACACTAATCAATACCTAAAACAGGAAAGATGTATAGTCACAAGCCAGAACCGAAAACGAGTTCCTTGAAGTTTCCTATTCACCAAGCATCTAAGAGAAATTAGTCTAGCAGAATCTAGCAAATTTAATAGTGTCTTAACATAAAGATTAATTACTCTGATTCTCAACACCATAACTTCAATATCCCTTTTTATAATAGATACCTTACAATTTTTTTCTTTACTAAATGGAATTTATATATAATATAATGTACTCATATACCAATTCCAAAAATCTATATAATAAGCTGACTATAACATTAAAGTTATATAAAGAAAAATAATGTTTAATAAAATATGTTTCAACATATAAATGCTAGAGAATGACACCACCATAGAGGACATACAAAGTTCTTGGATCTTTATGTAGAATCCTATGCAAGACTCGTGTAGATGTGCTACAATAGAATTCAGATACAGAAGTGCCATTGCCTTTAGTAATATGATTTTCTTATCTGGGAAACAGGTCATCTTGTTAACAGCATTAGCCTTATTACTTTGCCTTTGTGTGCTTTGTCCTTCAAAATGGGAGGTTGAAATGTTCACCTTAGAAGACTTAGTACCTGTTAAGAACCCGCTGTTTCATTATATCTATTGCTGTGTAACAAGTTACCCCAGTGGGAGAAGGAGAGTGGAAGATAAGGCTTTCAGTTATGGAATGGGTAAGTCATGGGAATAAAAGGCACAGGATAAGGAATAAATGCAATGATATTGTCATAGTGATATATGGGGATAGATGGTAACTACCCATGTACTGAGCACAGCATAGTGTATAAACTTGTCAAATCACTATGCTGTACACTTGAAATTAATGTAACATGTGTGTCAACTAACTCAAAGTTAAAAAAATAGCCAATTTTCATAAAAATGAAAATAAAAAAAAAAGACTCCCAAACCTAGTGGCTTAAAACAATAATCTTGATTTTCAGAAGGAGAGCTCATACAGTCCTCTCCACAAAAAGCCATGCTAAATTGGACAAAATTTTCAAACCACTATACCAGCCTTTAGGAAATCAACCAAAGATGCATAACAAATTGAGAAGTATTTATTCAAGAAAAACTACTAAATCTCAGGTAAAACTAGTGAGTATCTTTAAGACTGATTTTGTCCTTTCCCTCAGTTGGGTCAACATGTTAGATCTCCTGGGGTGAGACAAGTCCTGGGAACCACGAGCTTCGCGGCTGCAGGAAGCCAGCTGGATTCGGATTAGATCCAGTGCCCCCGGGCGTTGTCAGAGAGAGTAATGATCTTGGTAGCAGATGAGTGAGGAATGTTAGTGTCTCAGCAAGTGTGAGGTTGAGACCTGGTTGGGGAAACTGTCAGACTGACAGGAGACCTAGGAATTTAACAGTGAAAGCTGGATAATAAAACAACAACAAAGGGCCTCGATAGACTCCCACATATTCCTGGTGGTCTGGAAGCCTGCACACGTGCATCAGCATGCATGCGCACTAAGGAGAGACTGGAGAGGCTCCTAGACATCCCCATGAATCAAGCAGAGAGAAGGAAATGATGAAGACTAAAGTGAAAAGAAATAAGTTGAAAGAACAACAATTGAGATAATCGAAGAAACCAGAAGTTAATGTTTTTTAGGATGAGCACAATTGGCAAAGGTTCAGCTTGACAAGCCAGGGCACAAAGGAAGAAGACTCAAACAAACAAAATCAGGAATGGAAGAGAAGAAAGCTGGACTAACATTAAAGAAATTAAAAGGTTTATAATAAAACACTATGAACAACTGTGTATCAACAAATGTATTGATTAAGGTGAAATAAATTCCTAGAAAGATAAAAATTAATAAAAGTGTCTCAAGAGGAAATAGATCATCTGAATAAAGCAATAAGGGGTGAAAAAAATTAAATTAGAATGGAACACCCACCCTCAAGAAAAGCCCAGGCCTGGATGACTTCTTTGGTGAATTCTACCAATTTAAAGAACAATATTGATGTCTCAGAAACCCTTTCAGAAAAGTAGGATATGTTCGAGCAGTTCCCAACTCATTCTATATGGTGTTATCCTAAAGCCAAATAGAGACACACAAAAAGTGAACATTACAGAACAATAATCCCTTGTGAATACAGACATACAAAATCATCAACAAAATATTACCTAATGGAACATATATAAAGCAATATACATAAAGCACTATAATCCATAGGCAGGTGGGATTTATCCCAGGAATGCAAGGCTGATTTAACATGCAACAATTAAATTAGCATAAATTACAACATTAATAGAATACAGGACAGAAATCACACAATCATCTCAAAAGACAAAGAAAAATTATTTGACAGATTGCAACACCAGTTCCTGGAAAAAGAATAACACCCGTATCTAAAAATCTGGGGACATAAAGAAATTTATTCAATCTCCTAAAAGAAATATATGAAAAACCTACAGCTAACATCATACTTAGTAGTATATTAGAGATTTCTAAAGAAACAGAACCATCAGGACACAAATACACACACACATACAGATCCAGATTTATTTTAAGATTGACTTGCCCTACAGATTTTCACTTGCCCTACAGAATCTGGCAACAACTGCCTGAGAGACAGACCCTAGGCAATTACCACTCACTATGCAATGAGTAAATAAAAGGTCTTCTTCTAAAACCCCTCTAAAAGAGAGCTTTACTGTGGTATAATTTCTTTGCCATATTCATCCCTTTAAAGCATACAATTCAACACATTTTAGTAATTTTCAAGTGAAAATCTGTAGGGCAAGTCAGCAGGCTGGAAACTTAGACAGGATTTCTGTTACCAGCTTAAGGAAGAATTCATTCTTTGGGCCACCTCAGTTTTGGCTCCTCAGGATTGGATGAGGGCTGGTCCAATATTCCCTGCTACAGCATAGATGGACCCAAAAATATTCTTTTAAGTAAAATAAGCCATAGACAAAAGACTATACATTGTATGATTTCGTTAATATGGAAGGTACAGAAAATGTAAATCTATAAGAGACAGAAAATAAATTATTGGTTGCCTTTGGCTGAAGGTGAGAGCAGGCTTTTACTGAAAATTGCCTGAGGGATCTTTATGAGGTGATTGTAAAATGGGATTTTGGGGGCGCCTGGGTGGCTCAGTGGATTAAGCCGCTGCCTTCGGCTTAGGTCATGATCTCAAGGTCCTGGGATCGAGCCCCACATCAGGCTCTCTGCTCGGTGGGGAGCCTGCTTCTCTCTCTCTCTCTCTCTCTCTCTTTATCTGCCTACTTGTGATCTCTGCCTGCCAAATAAATAAATAAATAAATAAATATATTTTTTTAAAAATGGGATTTTGGTGATGGTTGTACAATTCTCAATTTACTAAAATGTGTTGAATTGTATACTTTAAATGGATGTATATGGCAAAGAAATTATACCACAGTAAAGCTCTTTTTTAGAGGGGTTTCAAAAGAGAACAACTTATTTACTCAGCATAGTGAGTGGTAATTTCCTGGGGTCTGTCTCTCAGGCAGTTGTAGTCAGTTGTAGTCACTCTTGAGCAAATTGGCAGCCTTTACTGAAAGAATAGTTAAACCCCAATTTAAAAAACAAATGAGGGACGCCTGGGTGGCTCAGTGGGTTAAGCCGCTGCCTTCAGCTTGGGTCATGATCCCAGCGTACTGGGATCGAGTCCTGCATCGGGCTCTCTGCTCAGCAGAGAGCCTGCTTCTCCCCTCCCCTCTCTGCCTGCCTCTCTGTCACTTGTGTGATCTCTATCAAATTAAAAAAAAAAAAATGAGCATATCTGAAGCAGAAGGAGAGAAACTCCCTCAAAATTCCTGCTCAGGGGGTCTCTCAGAGAATCCTTCGATCATGGTCAGAGTAGTCAACAACGGTAACTACCTGCTTACATATTCATCATTTCTTTTCTTTAAACTGCAACAGTCTTGGTTCTTTAAATGCTCCTATCAAGCTTCCTCAACCACCATGAACTGTTTAGGGATGTGTGGGGATGAATGTAAGCTAAGGAGAAACTAAAGATTAGGGGAAAACATGTAGGTGGCCTTCTCAAAGATGGTGGTGGAAAAGATGCAATTAATCTTGTGTTTTCTGAGAAGAATGCCCTGAAGTTTAAGCAATGCACACATTTCATAATGGAAATTTTCCATTTGAGAACTGAAGGTGTGGTACTGAAGGGTGTGGTCAGGCATTGTGGGAATAAGTCTGAGTCTCCAAAGTGTTGAGCTTCAAAGTTATAGGGCTGCCACCGGTTCACACCCCTCTCTCCACCTGATCATAAAACATTCCCTCAAATGACAGAAAGAATTAGAGCAATGATTATGTGCTTTCTAAGTACCATTTTCAACCTTAAATAATGTTTTACAGTCTTGGTTAAGATTGAAGTTATTCTCGCCCTTAATGCAGTTGGGTCCCATAACCAGGTAATGTCTTCTTATAGGTTAATATTGAATCCGTGTCCTAAGAATGGAGAGAGGAGTCATTTGGTGATGAAGAGTAGGTGCCCCCATAAAAATATGCTCACGTTAACACAATTTACATTAAATTACCTTAAAAAAGAATGGAGGGGGCACCTGGGTGGCTCAGTCTGTTAAGCCTCTGCCTTTGGGCTCCGGTCATGATCCCAAGGTCCTGGGATGAAGTTCTGCATTGGGGATCCTGCTTCTCCCTCTATTGCTCCCTCTGCTTGTGCTCTCTTTTTCTCTCTCTCTGTTAAATACATTAATAAAATCCTAAAAAAAAAAAAAAAAAAAAAAAGGAATGGATAGCCAATGATTATTTGACGCTTCCTATGTACCAGGCACTTTGCTATTTGCTGCCTGATTTGTCCTCTTCGGTATTTGCAACATCTCCTTAAGGTCTTTCTATTCCCATTTTACAGATGAATTAGTAGAGTCCTAAGCAGACCAATTGTGAAATGCCCCACATGACATAGAGTGTTGAGCAGAGATCTGAGGCCAGTGTGCTGAATTTTAGAATTTAACTCTGAGGGGCACCTGGGTGGCTCAGTGGTTTAAAGCCACTGCCTTTGGCTCAGGTCATGATCTCGGGGTCCTGGGATCGAGCCCCGCATCGGGCTCTCTGCTCAGCAGGGAGCCTGCTTCCTCCTCCCTCTCTCTCTCTCTCTGCCTGCCTCTCTGCCTACTTGTGATCTCAGTCTGTCAAATAAATAAATAAAATCTTAAAAAAAAAAAAAGAATTTAACGCTGAGATGAAAAGCATGTTGCTACTCTTAGACCAGCTGATAATCCCCAAATTCCCCTGCCCTATTTTCTTACCTTGACCAGCCATTTGCTCACCCCTTTCCTTCATCTTTGGAAGAATTCTTGATAGGAGGTCATGATAAAAGTGAGTACAACTAGACTCCAGAGATAAGATGTAGAAAGGAATCCCTAAAATCCCTAAGAGAAACTTCCTTGAGTTTTATAAAGCAGCTATAATTCTCTGAAAAATTCAAGCTCTACATATGTTTAATAATAAATGTCATCTACAGAATTTTTCTAAGATTGCTGAAATTAGGGTAGTCATCCTCTTCACCTCTGACTACTCTTTTACTGAAATCTGTGCTACAAAGCTTCCTATAAAAACAGTCTCTTTGGTATCGTCAACTGTGTAACTGAGTAGGGAAATATATCTCACAGTTAAAAAACCATATAATCCGTGTACTTCCCAGACTAGCCCTAAGCTCAGTAAGGCTGTCAAAGAACTTGTCTCCCCATGACCTTAGATACCCATATAGTATTTATGAAATCACAATGAGTATAATTATAATATACAACTTCAACCACATGAGGCCAAATGCTTGATCTCTGGAAGAGATATGGACAAGGATGCATTTTAAGAGGCTTATTTTCTTAGGACACGTAGGCTTCAAGCAAGGGTGTGTAGGGTGGGCTTTTCCCTGGAATAACAAAGATCAAACAGCTCCTGCTTTTTTTACCTGGCACTTTACAGGTGTGCCTTACCACAGTCCACACCACTCTGCAGCATTCTTTCAATGTAGCGTCACAGTCAACGAGGCAGTATTTTACTCACTCCCAAGCCTATATGCTGCTGAAGATTTACTGCCAACTTGATTTATGAACTTCCTTTGCTCCACTCTGATATCAGGAGAATGCATGACCCTATTTTCTTTCCATTCAAGCTTTTCTTGAACATGGAAGTAAACTGTGTGAGATAAAAACCTATGTGATATTCTCTTTGAGTTGAAAGGTAGGTTAACAGAACTGGGGAGAGGGGATCGCCGCATGAGAAACCGCGGTTCTGAGAGGGAAGGAATTCTACCCTGAGCTGTCTCACTGGCTAGTCGGATTACCTTGGAAAAGTCACTGAACTCTGGGAGTCCTCAGGTTTCTAATGGTAACACCAGAAGAATGCTTCCTGCCTGGCCATTTCTACGTGCAGTTAATAATGCATGTCAAAGTGCTTTGGGAAGAATACAACATTATACAAAATATAGTAAGCCTTGGAATATTTTAGTGACCTTGTCAAAGACTACAAAGTGGTCAAACCGGTTTCCTCTTCTCACCTTATTACTTTCCATCTTGCTGCATACAGGAAGGCAGAGACAGTCCCGAACGATACGCGTCTTTGCTTCCCTTTCTTGACTGTCCCCCACATCCTATAAACGCTCCCCCCCCACTCCATCGTTACCTCTTTCAGCCCTGACTGCACAGCTCTTCTATTTTAAAGATCACTGACATCGAAATAAAAACTCCCTGCAAACTGGAAACTATAATTCGAGGTCTCTGAGACAGGGGTTCTCAAAGAGCTAGCCATTATTATAAAATTGTATGTTATTTTATATGTTTAATTCATTCTTATATATCAGCATTATATAGAACAGTTTTATATATTTTAAAAATTACTTAATTGATAACATACTCTCCAAATCATTCTGGATTTTTTTACTGCCTAAATTTTGTTTCCCCATGTTTATCTATGTTGGGGTACAAACTCTGGCTTCATGATTTTAACTGATACCCAACTGTATGATGATGCCAATTTTTAAAATTCATTTCCTTTCTTATTGGGATTTTAGTATTATAAACAATGTTGCACCACTGTTTATGTCTCCTTTACATAAGGATGAGAGATTCTCAGCTAAATTTCATCATCAGAGACAATTTGCAGGGTTAACGGCACTAAATATTAATAAATTGTTCTGAAATGGGACAACGCCATCTTAACTTTCACAGAACTGTCTCTGTTCCCCATGCCCACCCAAAACTTGATGTTTTTATACTTTACTTTTATCTTTCTTTTTACTGAAATATATACTATGTACAACAGGATGCATAAAACATACATGGAATTTTATATATTTTTTTCATTTTTCAAACTTTTATTTAAATTCTACTTAGTTAACATATAGTGTGATATTGTTTTCAGGAGTAGAGTTGAGTGGTTTCATCACTTACATATAACACCAAGTCCTCATCACAAGCGCCTCCTAAATCTCCATCACCCATTTAGCCCATCCCCAGCCCGCCTCCCTCCAACAACCCTCAATCTGTTTTTATCATTAAGAGTCTCTTATTGTTTGCTTCCCTTTCTCTTTTTTCCCCCTTCCCCTATGTTTATCTGTTTTGATTCTTAAATTCCACATATGACATTTATCTTTCTCTGACTGACTTATTTCACTTAGCATGAAAACACTCTAGCTCTATCCACATCGCTGCAAATGGCAGGATACCATTCTTTTTGATGGTGGAGTAATAGTCCGTTGTGTGTGTGTGTGTGTGTATAATATATATGTATATAAGCACCATATATGTATATGCATATCTATACATATACATATATATATATATATATACACACATATATATATTCTCTTCTTTATCCATTCATCATCAGTGGACAATTGGGCTCTTTCCATAGTTTGGCTATTGTTGATAATGCTGCTGTAAACATTGGGATGCATATATTTTTGTACCCTTTGGGTAAATACCTAGTAGTGCAGTTACTGGGTTGTAGGTTGTACTTTTAACTTTTGGAGGAACCTCCATACTGGTTTCCAGAGTGGCTTCACCAGTTTGCATTCCCACCAACAGTGTAAGAGGGTTCCCCTTTCTCCACATTCCTGCCATCATCTGTTGTTTCCTGTGCTATTAATTTTAGCGATTCTGGCAGGTTTGAAATGGTATCTCATCATGCTTTTGATTTGTATTTCCTTGATGATGAATGATGTTGAACATCTTTTCATGTGCCTATTGGCCATATGTATGTCTTCTTTGGAAAAATATCTTTTCATGTCTTCTGCCCATTTCTTAACTGCATTATTTGTTTTGGGGGTGTCAAGCTTGATAAGTCCTTTATAGATTTTTGGATGCTAGCCCTTTATCAGATACATCATTTGCAAATATCTTCTCTTGTTCCATAGGCTGCCTTTTAAGTTTTGTTGATTGTTTCCTTCATTGTGCAGAAGCTTTTTATCTAGATAGTTAGATATCTAGATAGTTTTATCTAGATAGTTCATGTTTGCTTTTGTTTCCCTTGCTTCTGGTGACACGTGTAGTAAGAAGTTGTTATGGTCGAGGTCAAAGAGTTTCTGCTTGTGTTCTCTGGATTTTGATAGTTTCCTGTCTCACACTTAGATCTTTCATCCATTTTGGAATTTATTTTTATGTATGATCTTAGAAGGTGGTCCAGTTTCATTCTTCTGCATGTTGCTGGCACATATATGCAATTCAAAATAATAATAATAGCATTATTAATTATTAAATTATTATTTCATTATTAAATTATTATTTATATTAGTATGAATTATTATTAAATTAATTAGTAATTGTTATTAATAATAAAAGTAACATGAAATAAACATTTTATATGCCCACACACCAGTTAAGGAACTGAACTTCACATTTCTCTCTCTTTCCCACTCTTTTGCACTATTCTGCAATTTAGCTTAATCAATCACATTTTTTATAATTTCATCATGTATTTACAAGCAAATAAAGAATACATTGTTTTATTAGTTTGTTTTTGAACTGCATATAAATGGTACATAACAGTTTGCATTATACATGGCTTCTTTTGCTCAACGTTGTATTTTAAGTTTATCCATGTTGTTGAGTATAGCTCTAGGTTATTTCTTTCCACTGCTCTATGCTATTTCACTCATAAATAGTACTGAACCACTCTACTGCTCATTGATTCTGGCTTAGGTCTAGTTTTTTATATTCTTGTTTTTTGCTCATTTTTTTCTTTTAATTTGTTACTGTCATAATGATCCTGAGGAATTCTTCACATTATGAAAGACAACCTCTGAAGAGGGCTACCACCAGTGCTATCCATACCATTTTCAAATACCATTCCATGCTTCAAGAGATGGTCTGTCTTCCTTCTCCTAGAATCTAAGCTGTCCTTGTGACTTACTTTGATCAGTAGCATGCAATGGAGATAAAACTGTTCCAGTCCCAGGTCTAGGTTTTAAGAGGCCAGGCAGCTTCCACTTTCCATCTTGACTTCATTTCTTTCTTAGTCGTGAAAGATAGTTTAGCTGGGTATAGAAATCTAAGCTTAAAGTTATTTTCTTTCAAGATTTTGAGGATACTATTTCACTATCTTTTGGCTTTATTGTTACTATGAGAAGTAAGCTGTTCTTCTACCAGTCCTTAATGTAATCCCTTTCCTAGTCCCAGTCCTGGATGCAATTTCACTAGGCTGTGTCTAGGTGAGAATTTCTTATATTTATTTCATTTTATGTGTTTGCCAAGTATGAATTTATTTATATAACTATATGTGCATGTATATATGCATGCATGTATGTTTTGGGATTTGCTTGCTTTCTTTAAAGTGTCACTCCTTCCTCTCTTCATTTATGGAAGATTCTTAACATTGTCTAAGAAAAAAAATCATCTTCCTAATCTCTCTCTTTCTAGGGCTCCAATTAAATACATTGTAGAAATTTTCTCCTTACTGTTCATGTCTCATAATCTCTCACTATTTTTTTTTCTTATTCTCTCTCCATGCTACATTCAAACAACATCATCTTAACTAATTTTGGCTATGTTCAACAGGGCACTAATCCCATCCACTGAGTTTTTAATTTCAGTTATTAAATTTTTATTTGTAGAAAATTGATCTGGTTGTTTTTCAGATATGTTGTCTCTTTATAGTTGCTTATTACATAGATATTTTAGGTGTTGTCTTTTTTTTTTAAGATTTTATTTATTTATTTGACAGACAGAGATCACAAGTAGGCAAAACAGCAGGCAGAGAGAGAGAGGAGGAAGCAAGCTCCCTACCGAGCAGAGAGCCTGATGCAGGACTTGATCACAGGACTCTGGGATCATGACCTGAGCCAAAGGCAGTGGCTTTAACCCACTGAGCCACCAAGGCGCCCCTTCAGCGTTGCCTTAAGAGTTTTTGTAGACATAGTAAGGAGAGTTGTTTTGCAATCATTATTTGATATTTCTAACATCTGACGTTTTTACAGGTCCATTTAAGCTCTCTGTCTTATTTTGTTTTCTTAACCTGATGATTCATTGCCATGGTTTCAAATGTCCTTGTATACTTATTTATTGATTGTGTACTGTCATTGTTCTGGAAAAATTATTTGTGAGGTCTCTATGAAGCCTGTAGTGACAGTAAATGCTTTCTTCCATAGATGGCTTGCATTTCCTTTGGTCAGTCACCTAGGAAATTTACCGATCAGGGAACAACTTTATTTATTTATTTATTTATTTATTTACTTATTTAATATATATAAATATAAAGTATAATTATATACTTATATTTAGAGAGAGCATGAGCAGGGGTAGGAGTGAGCAGAGGGAGAAGGAGATAGAGAATCCTAAGCAGGCTCCAAGTTCAGCACGGAGCCCAGTAGAGGGCTAACTCTCATGACCCTGAGATCATGATCTGATCTGAAATCAAGAGTCAGTCACTTAACTGACTGAGCCACCCAGGCACCCCAACCAATCAGGGGACAATTTAAACTAAATTTGTAGTTGATTTTCTTTTTTGGCCACTCAGGTGATGTAAATTTGGATTGAAAATGCACGCAAGGATTAGGAAGCATTATTTTTTTTTCCTTCTCTTTTGGTCTATGAGAAAATGACTTTCTTTGTGACCCTGAGATTAGAAGATTTATTTCTGACTCATCCTTTCTCTAAAATTTGGCTATGTAGAGATTTCCAATAATATGACAAGAATCTCCTATTAGTTCTGGGCTTTAACTTATTCATTCCATACACATAAGGTCCATCTGAAATGAAGTCCATCTTTTCCAAAATTATTAAATGATTTAAGGGATGAGGCAACTTGAGTTCTCTGCTTATGTTTCTGGTTTTCCCTAGAATTTGATCCCATTATTTCTTGCTACATAGATTTTAAGGTTTATAACATATTTTAATTACCATTTGAAATTATTTTCAGTGACAGGGTTGATCCAAATCACTTAGTTTGCCATATTTTAGGAAGCAGAAATCCATTCATTAATTTTAAAAATTGCATTTAATATATTTTTAATATCCATTTGTTCAATTTGATATCTTTTCAGATCTGTTTGGAAAAGGTTTAGGTCTCTTATTTATGATGTTTTATTTTCAAACCTTTCATTTATTTCTTTATTAAGCTAAAAATATTTTATATTCTAAATGCTATCATTTGAATGTCTGAAATATTTGCAGATCTTATAGTTAAGAATTATTGTTCCTATTGACAAAAAAAAGCTTATTTTCATGTGTACTTAATACTTTTTTCAATAGGAGCTAATGTCCTTGGATTTATCAGAAGTAATTTGAGGCCTAGTTTAAAATATATTTCACTGGAGAGACTTGTGTTTACTTCTTCCAGCCCTTTGGGATGCTTCCAACCCAGCATGACTAAATTGAATTTTCAGCTTGCTATTTTGTGGGCCATGCAAGTAGTGTGAATTTCACCCACAGCTATGAGTATGGGCTTATAACTGGCAAATTTCAGGGGAGGATTTTTTCTACTCTTGTCTGGGCAGTGGTTAATCCACATAACTCTTACTTAATGGATATATTTTTCTTGTTTACTCTATGAGTTTGTCACACATTATAGGTTCTTACTTAATGGAGAGGTTTCTGATTTCAATTCTCTCTTTTTTGGGGACTCAAGCTTTCTCTCCTGTTCTCCCTTAAAACTCAGCCCAAAGCCCACCAGAAGTTGGCCCATCTTTTAAGCCAAACCCAACTCAACACTACTTTAACTTCAGAGAACAGTACTTTCTCTTTTTATCTATGATTATCTCTTTTCCTTCCTTCTTCTTCATTCATGCTATGAAAAAAGGTGTTTCATAGATTTTATCTTTCATTTTTAGATGTGTTATGTGAAGGTATTTCTCAACACATCAGGGGGTTGTATTTTGGAAAACAGAACTCATCATACCTTCCTAACCTCCCTGTCCAATTCCTTCCTTACTCTGCCTATTCTTCCTTAGTGCTCATTTTTATATTCCATTCATCAGGCTTTACATAGAGTCCATACTCAAGATATGTTTGGTGAAGGAAATTATTGCTGAATAGTAAAAGAAAATGTGTAATAATTTTTTCCAAATGGATAATACTTTATCATCAAAAGATTAATATGTGAAAAATAAGTTTCTTAGCTAGTTTTTAATTTTTAACTTTATATATGTTATTTCATTTGCAAAACAAGTAACTCAATTGTTTTATGAATTATACAAAATATTCTATTATTTTATGTGTAGTAACATGAAGTTGCATAGGACCTTCAAATTTAACCTGTAAAAATTACAAATATATACCTAGGGTCCGTAATTTGTTATAATCTTACCAGTCTTCCCTTTACCACCATAGTTATTAGATAGTATTATAGATTTAAGCAAGAGCTGCTTCCAAAATCTAAATGGTTTTTTTGGGATGATGAATGGTAGAACTTGGTGTGATCCACTGACTTAACACTATTAATCTCAGGTTAAGACCAAAATTTACTATCTGAAATAGCCTTCAAATATTAATAGACATGTAACTTATGCTCAGTCAAGTCTATGCATTGCCAGTATTGTTTTCCCAAGGCCAAAGTATGCATGGTGATTTTTCAATAAGATAACTACATCTCAGACAAAATTCTAAGTGGGTAGTGGGTTTTTAAAAGTTTTTTGGTTGTTTGTTTGTTTGCTCAGAAACGTGAAAGAACCATGATCAATGCTTTCAACTCCCAGGAGTAAGTGAGAAGTAACATAATGCCCACCTTGGAAAATTGGGTGAACTGTGTAATACACAAGACATTATGGAGTCATTACAGAGGTTCCTGAGGGCACTATTCACAGTAAATTATGAAGACCTGAAGCAAGGGCCTTAGGAATTACTTTCACAGATACCCTTTCCAAGGTTATCAAAACTCTACACCAGCATATCTTAATTCAGTACTCACAATTTATATTTACACAAAGTAGGGATCCTTTTTCAAGTAATTAGAACTTAAGAATAAAACTTTCAATGTATTTGTTTGAAAAAGGACAAATGGAGTGGAATTATGTTATAACAGGAGCTTCTAAATGGAAATTAGATGAGCCAGGGTGACTGTAGCTAATTATTAAGTTTCCCTACTCTTAGTTGGGACATGGTTGCTGCCTAGCTAGCCATTTTTTAAAATAAGAAACACATGACTCTTTCTAGAGCCTAGCGATCATCTGAGTATGAATTCAGGGCTAAGCAGAACATTTCAAGTTCTTACACTTTGCATTAGTGGGGACATTACTTGATGATAGGAATTAGCTCGAGATCTGGTTTGTTGTTTCACTAAGCCTTAATCTTTCAGACAGATGTGTTTGGCTCTCTGTATTAAAAAAAAAGAGAGAACTTCTACACCATCATCTTTCCTTCAGAAGAAAAAAAAAGTCTTATAAAAACAAGGATATTTTAAGACTGCGGTACTTGACTTTTCCTGCCTAAGTGAGAATTTCCTGTCGAGAGAGTTGACAAAGTGGGTTTGAGACAGCTTTCCTGTAATTAATTTTCTTTGTGTGTGAATTTAATACTGATGCAAAGGTGTTACTCATTTGACAACTCCAAGGTTTAATGTCTAACCATCCAACGGGAAAGGAAGAACACGACTACCCAGAATTCCTCATTAATTAGCTTCAATCCTCACTCCATGATACTCATCCACTCATCTAAAACTGCTAATTGATATCAATTGAATGATTTTCAGAATATACTCAATACCTCAGAAGAATATAACTCATTTTACGTTGCTTGTTGAACATCTCAGCGACAAGAAACGTTCTTATTTATGACTCCGGGCCAGATCTGAACGTCTAGTGAAACAGAATGGTAGCATCGTGTAACACAGAAAGCACTGAACTTGAAATAACAAGGACTGGATTATTGTCCTACCTGGTTGTGGATAAAATAAATAACCTTAGGGCTATAAGTCTTAATCTCTTCAATGACAAAACACAGATGAAGTCAAAGTCTTTCCTAGTGCCAAGAAAGGAAGAAAAAAAGAAAGAGTGATTTCCAAGGTGCCAAACTCTAAGGTTTGAGGTGATAGTCTAAGATAGAGAGCTATGTATTTTGCTTGTATTAAATAGCTCTCCACTTTAGTTTTTAAGAGTCGAAGAGAAAATAAAAACTTTGAAATATCTACATTTATTTACTCCTTCTACTCAATCCTTGGCTTTTACAGTGAAATGGACTGAGATACTTGAGAATATAAAGGGTTTTGGATGAGTGAACATTGAGTGACTGAAGCTTTCAGGAAAGAATTTAAAAGATCTCAAAGCCATGCGGCCATGTCATAAAAACATTATTTTGAATCGGACCATCCTCTCCATACAATTGCATCACGATTGTGTTAAGTGAAATTTTATCCCCAGATTGGGAAGGTGTTCTGAGCCCATTCTTCTGTTCTTCTGTTCTTCCTCAAAAACCTTAAGGGAAAATCAGGGTACTGTAGACAATTGTGTCGCCTGTTAAGAAAAGCCTAACTAGACTGAGAAGACTTTAATTTCAGTCAACTTTATGAGAACTGCCACCCTAGCCTCAAAGTGATTCCTAAGGAAAACACCACAGTTATGTTAACTTTTCCAGATGCTCATCCCTTTAGGCTCCAGGGAAATTTATTCTTCTTTCATTTTTCCCTTCCTCTTAAAAGAAAAAATGGTAGGTTAGAGGAAGGGGGCATAGTTACATCTCTTTCCAACTTCTGAAATCCCAAAGACTATTTCTCTGCCAGTCCTATTATAGTTGTCATGAAAATGCATTTACTTATCTTTTATGCATGCCTCCCCTGCCCCACCAACTGAAATAAAGTTTGTATTTATTTTTCTGGAAATATCCTAAGTGGCCCTGGCTAAGCTTCAAATCTATTTTTCTATATGCTGTGGCTTTAAATTTTGCTGTCTGTACTTGGCAAAAAGAGATAACTCGAGTAAGCTCAACAATAACTGAACTTGAAAAAAATGGAAGGGCAACTGACTGTCTAAAAGTCAAATTATGATTTTTATTCGATGAATCGTAACCCTTTGATGGTGCTCGTCAGGCTTCTGGTGTTTCTATTTCTCATAGTTTGAAATAATTGCTCTGAATCAGTTGTATTTACCCCAGCCTTAACCAAGAAAAGGACATTATTTCCATATGCATGATGGGCCATACAAAATGTAAGAGCTCACCCTTTCATTTAAAGTATTTCTGAAACATTATTGTTTCATACTTGTTTCACTGATACAACAGTTCTTGGGTGGAGAAGTAGATGTGTCTTCTCCTATGTTTTAATGAAATGATTTGCTATGAATATTCATGATTAAATGTATCTGCCCAGAAAAGGCCTCAGGAAGTCATCTACCCCATTTGCCATCATTGCCACATAGTCATTTAAACTACCTTGGAAAAATGTGCTTAGATCATCTTTTCTTTAAGGAGTTTAGCTGCTTCTCTGAGCACTGGCCCAATCTCTCCCTCAGATTATTTTCCTATAACAAACTTGAGTTCTTCCTGCCATCTTTATATTCATTTCTTCTTATATAAAAGAAAGTCATTCAGGTTTTTATTCTTATGCTTTTTAAAATGAAAGTAGCCATATATATTATGAGAGTGGGCTTCTGGGTGGCTCTGTGAAGTCTCATTTTAGTAGAGGTGATGGGAAACACATCATGGGAAGGGCATGGTGTGACCATCACTGTCGTGTCATGAATTTCATATACTGGTGAAAGACTAGAAGAGAATGGGAAAACAAGGACATAGTTTGTGTGTTGGCATAGTGAGATAATAAAGAGTTATATTTCTTCTGTCGTTTCAAGTCATTGTTAAATGTATACAGTAAGTTAACAGCGAGAAAGAACGCCTTCTAAAATTTATTTGAAGGGGCGCCTGGGTGGCTCAGTGGGTTAAAGCCTCTGTCTTTGGCTCAGGTCATGATCTCAGGGTCCTGGGATCGAACCCTCATCACCCCTCATCCCTCATCCGGCTCTCTGCTCAGCGGGGAGCCTGCTTCCCTTCCTCTCTCTCTGCCTGCCTCTCTGCCTACTTGTGATCTCTGTCTGTCAAATAAATAAATAAAATCTTTTTAAAAATTGGGCATGAGGGATGTTTGGGTGGCTCAGTTGGTTAAGCGGCTGCCTTTGGCTCGGGTCATGATTCCAGCGTCCTGGGATCGAGTCTCACATCCGGCTCCTTGCTCGGCAGGGAGCCTGCTTCTCCCTCTGCCTCTGCCTGCCTCTCTGTCTGCCTGTGCTCGCTCGCTCTCTCTCTAACAAATAAATAAAAATCTTTAAAAAAAAAATTGGGAATGAGTCAGTTGTGATTAGCCCCACTGAAAATTACGTTAAGTTTAAGAAAGTTTTCAGAGTCACAAGACTGAATATGTATAAATACCAGAGTGCTTGGGCTCCCACACGCTTTGATGGCTGATTTGGCTTTTTTTCTGTAGGGCTTCACATGTAAAGGTTTTCCTTTTTGGAATAAAACATCGATCCCTGAAATTAAAAGCACTCATGTATGTTTTGAACTAACTGTACTGTGACAGTACAGACTTGGTTCTTCAGCCCTGGTCATTACGTTGTCCCTTTTCAGTGTATAAGTTATGAAAATACTGTTTCAGTCTGTGCATCTTCCTTCTTCATGCCATCCTGACAAGGCTGAGGGCTTAAGGGAATCGTGAAACAAAAACTGAAACGGCAGTACCTGCAGCACTGGAAGAACTCTAGGAAGTCGCTTTGACTCTGGCTGAACTGACTTCTGTGTGTGTGAGGCCATGGAGAGGTCTGTGCGAGTCACCAGGCTGAGGGGAAAAAGCGATTGTTGACAACTTCACCAAGTGAATTGCTGACTTTATAGCACCCAAACCAGCTTCACTAGAAGAACCAAACTGCCTAGAAAAGGAACTTTAGGGTGGCTCAGTGGGTTAAGCCTCTGCCTTCGGCTCTGGTCATGATCTCAGGGTCCTGGGATCGAGCCCCGCATCGGGCTCTCTGCTCAGCAGGAAGCTTGCTTCCTCTCCTCTCTCTGCCTGCCTCTCTGCCTACTTGTGATCTCTCTCTCTCTGTCAAATAAATAAATAAAATCTTAAAAAAAAAAAAAAAAAAGAAAGGAACTTTGACATAAATACTGCCAGAATGTCTATGCCAGTATGCTTCAGTCACGGGCTTCCAAGCAAATGACCAACTTGATTAGCCCTTCTGGGTCTGAAGTAATACGGGGATCCAACATGTCTCTGGTATTTAAAGCATGCATCTTACAACTCAAGGAAGAAAGCTAGTGCATGGCTCCAAATGCCCCCTCACACATTCTCTGCTCCAATATCAGTCTTTAGTTTGGAGGTAGAGACAAACAGCTGTGTTGTTTGTTTGCACTTGGGCCCAGCCCACATTCATTTTATGATGTAGGACAGGGTTCCTACGAGCCTCTGACACCGAGACCCCTCGACATTGTCACCATAACGCCTACCCCAAAAATGTGCATCCGTGCCCAATTTTTTGTTCACGGGATCCTCTGACCCACAGAAGCTAAATGATTGCTGTCTCAGCCTGGAGAGAAGCATGTTTGTACCCCCCTACTCTCCAGGAATGTTCATTAGTGAGTAGGAGTAGATGCACACACAGCTCTTCTCCTGTCCTTGTTAAACGTGCACTGGTTTCCGGTATATCTGGCGTCCGGCACCCCGGTCTCAGTTTCGTGCTGCATCTGGTGCTCACCCCCCAGAGGTCTTCTGGCAGCTGAATCTGACTTCTGAAATTAAGCTTAAAATTTTCTCTCCCTCTCAGTTCTGATTTCACTCGATCCTGGCATCCACCTTCCACAACTAACCCGTGGTCACAGATAGCCTAGTTAAGCATGCTTCCCTCAGCTAGGGTGCTCTCTCTTATTTTTTTAGCTTTTTGTGCTTAAAGTCTTAGGAGGGCTTTACCGAGTAGCTTTTTCTGAAAATCCACAGGCGGGAGAGAAAGTTCAACTGTAAGTTAGCCATCGGTCTGACTTTTTTCATTCCACCGTGGCTGAAAATATAAGGGCACCTTCATTATTAGTTTAGGGGGAGAAGAGTTTCAATCCAGTCAATGTTAAGCAGCTAGTGTTCTGGAAAATGAACCTTAGGAAACTTTTCTCACCATCGTGAGCTGGGCCAACCTGATACGCTGTGGGAGAGGACAGCATATTACTCTGGGTAAATGAGAAGCACACAGAAAATAAAATTGTTAGGTTTTGCTTGGAATTGAAAATTGTTGAAGGTTGAAGACTTTAATGTAGGGAGTTTATCAACAGCAGCAGAATCAGTGGTTTTATCAGACCAGCAGTAAGGTCTGCGAAAAGGCACTTCCTGCTGATGAAATTATATAGCTAGAGATTTGGGTCCAGATTTTATACTCAGGAAGCCCTTAAAAACTTGTTTGCTGCTGTCATGCTGAGGGAATTAATAGATTAGACATTAACCACTAAAATTTTTGAGGGAACCCTGCAATATAACACTTATTAAAAGAACAAAGTGTCCCTCAGTTTCATAATAAAATATGGAACACCTCATTTTCTACGAAGCCCATTTGCAATGGTTTCTGAAGCCGTGTTTTACATGAAGGAGATGCCTAGTAAATGTGTGAATCAGGCCTTTGTATTAAACTTGATGTATTACCTATAAAAGGAAAAGAGAATAAGTGACTATAAGTCAAACTTGGGTTGGAAAAAATTATTCCTGTTACGTGTATTTAGTGTTGATTAATGTAGCATAGAACCTTGTAGTCTTCCGTATTGATACACTGTTGGATTTGTTTCATATTTGTTAAAGGGAACAAGTGAGAGATCACCTAGAGATTTACATTTTACCCTTCAGAGGATTGATTTGGTTTTTTTTTTTTTACATTTTTTATTGGTTCCCATGAAAATATTTTAGTACACAATCATCAAATATTTATTGAGAAATTGCTGCATATTGAAATTGGGGGGGGACAGGAAGAGATTGGTAAGAATACCAATTTTCACCTGTAATCATCTGAAGACCTAATGCATAATATGGTGATTATAGTTGATAATACAGGAAAAAAGACAAAATTGTATCAGGTGGGAAAAAATAAAATGATCAGACTTGTTTTAAAGGATGCATTAAATTCAGGGGTCTATTCTTAAGCATACTGGACATCTGTGCTATATATTAAGCATTTGGGAAATTATAAAGTTGAGCACATTTCTCATAATTCAGTTAATACCAGAACTGAGTCCTAGCCCTTAAAAGTGTCAGAATATTCTAGAAGAGACAGCGTTATAAAACAATAAGCATACTAGTGTGTGATACATATATATTACAAATGTACCTGAAATGTTAAGACATTTCAGAGGAAATGCTCAGAAGAAGACACTGAACTCAGCCAAAGAACTTCCCCAAAGATGATTCTTCAAGTAGATGTTAAAGGAATCACAATGGGAAATAAGTTTATCCCAGCCAAAGGGAAGACCTTCAAGACTACAAAGCAGAGGAGCTGGACTAGACAGTTTGTAGAAATACCGTGAGAAATTTGGTTAGAATGTTGTGCCGACACCAGCATATTAAGGACTCTTTGTGAGTCTAAACTTTAAGTTCAAATCAGTTAGGAAAAATAAAGGGTTTAAAACAAAAGCACAAGAATTTACTAGAAATTTTGGCTGAAAACAGTATGGATGGCCAATGGAAGGAAGCTAAACTGGGGCTAGGAAAGTAGATAAAATGAGATACTCAGAAGAATTTGGTTACTTTTACCCCTTTACTCTTAGGACCGTGTAATACTGCAAGACAAGAAAATTCATGCGCCAGAATCTAACTGTAGCTGTGTGCGGGGTTGCTGGCTCGGGTAGCTGGTGGAGACTGACTGTGTATGTAACGGGTCCCAAAGACCTGACGATTATCCTCATGTCTCTGCCATGAATTGCTAAATATATTTATTTCATGTGCAAAAAAAATCATAAAAGATCATCATTTATCTCTAGAAACTAATAACTGGACGAAAAATACTTCATCCTCATGAAAATATTCATTTTGGCAAGATGACTTTGCAAAGTTTTCTCCCAGGAACATCCATTGTCCTCCCTTCAGGTGTTCTACAGTCATTAAGTCATTCATTACAGGAGTGTTTCTGTGATTACTGAAGGTAGTTAGAATGATCTCTAACAGATCTACAGTCGGGCACATCTCGAATGTCATTCTATAGAGAACTGGCAATTTACACTGTCGAGTTAGACAAACAGGTTAAAATCTGTTTTTCTGTGCGTTAGCTGTATAATCTTGGGCCAATTATTTAAACTCTCCATGCCTTAATTTCCTTAACACTAAAACTAAAGCAACAAATGACCAGTAGATTTTATGTAAGGATTCGCTAAGATACCCCATGTCAGGTACTGAGCAAAGGACCCAGTAAATACTGAGTAAGCACCCAATAATAAGTCTTAATTTTTATTAGTACTGGAGGGTTGAATTTAGCTTAGGAAATTTGCATTAAAAATGGGGAGGGGGGGAGCTGTGTTTTTACAGCAAGGAATTAAACAAGCATTACAGCCCACTGAGAAATACTGACTTAGAGATAGATTAGAAATCTTACCTAGGATTAGCTTCACACCTGTCTTACCATTGAAGAAATTACCTTATTGTAGAAAAAGGGACAACAGTGGAATCCCTGAAGATACAAATACCCGAATTCATATTATTCATGAAATGTTAAGATCATAACTATTAATCAAGGAATAGGAACATCTTCTTCAATATCACTAAGAAGTACTAAGAATATTACAATTCAATCTAAGAAAGACAAAAATAAATAAAAAGAAAAATAGAAATAATTTTCCAGCAACACAGAGTTGAGCTCCTTGACAGAAATCATTTAGAGAATTTAATTCTGCACTCATTTATTTTTTTTTAAAACATTTACATACCTAGGATATTTCAATTAGTATTTAATGAAAATATATATAAGCCATGAGTTCATGATACAGTTAATATAAAATAGCTTGTATTTTCACCATTTAAATATGAGAAATTCCTGTAAACATACACAGAGATACAAAAATGTATTTATTTACTTCCTGTTTAATTACGAAAAGTGTCAGGCAAACATGGTAGAATAAATCTAATCAACATAAACAATTTACAGGAGAAAAAGATCACCGTTTTCAAACATTTAGGCCTTTTTACACCTTGGTCTTAGATTTCTAAATTATAATTATTGCATCATATGCAGTACACGGACTTAATTTTTATAACTGTTTTGTGTTTCCCAGGAAAGACATGCAAATATGTAACAGTAGCCTTCTCGGAAGCAAAGGGCAGCCTCGTTAACAAAGTTCCAGACTTGGAAGAAAAGCTCCCCAACCTGAAATTTAATATAATAGGGAATTGCATTTTAATAAATGTGCAGAGCAGTTTCCCGCAGAAGCAGATTTATTTGCGTACCTGCTCGGGATCACTTATTTACGATAGTTTACAGTCCATTTGCCAAAAGCTGCATGATAGTAATGCGATTCAACTTCACACTTGTATGCGAGTTTTCAAAGTGATATTCGAACAGGGTTGTTACTCCTATCCCACATACACACTACGTGATGCCTACCCACAAAAATAAACACGACTGACTTTCCCTGAGTTGCAGACTTCTCCAGGCTGCCCAGAGAACACGGACCTGTTCACTCCTGTTGCCCAGGTGAAGGAACACAGCGGTTATGCTGTGTCTGAGACCATCTGAGAGTCAAGTTAATGGGATTTTTTGGCGGGCAGGCATCCAGAATCGTTCAGAAGCTGCCATTCTCCACTTTTGTACCCGCAACTTCCATCGCAGGTACTGTCTTATGGCTCTTCCCAATCTCTCCTGGATCTTGAGGATGCCTCTTGTTATCTCTAAGGTGTTGCTGCTTGTTGCATAAAGCACTTTCTCTTGGGGCTCCTGGGTGGCTCAGTGGGTTAAGCGTCGGACTCTTGATTTTGGCTCAGGTCATGATCTCAGGGTCCTGAGGTCAAGGCTGGCATCAGGCTCTGCACTCACCAGGGGGTCTACTTGACAACTTGAGATTCTTTTCCTCTGCCTTGACTTCTCCCCATGCATGTGCACTGTCTCTCTGTCAAATAAATAAATAAATCTTTTTAAAAAAGCACTTCCTCTTGAATATAAAAATTCACTTGTGCAAAGAGGGAGTTCTGGGCAATCTCTCCATCAGGAGTCAGGTGGAGAGCAGGAGCCCCCTGCTTCACGGTGTCTTCTGGAGCA
Source organism: Taxidea taxus jeffersonii (assembly GCA_003697995.1). NCBI lineage: Eukaryota > Metazoa > Chordata > Mammalia > Carnivora > Mustelidae > Taxidea > Taxidea taxus. The sequence continues at coordinate 25,384 of ML110593.1, forward strand.
CAGATGAGTCTGGACACTTCCCAAGCCCATATGCATACATGGGAAGGAGCCCACTCCCATTGTTCAGAGCAACCGGCATTTTGAGGACAGCTGAAGGTTTTGAAATATGTTTGCATTTTTTTCAAGTTGTGGGAACCAGCTCCTCGCTTTCCTACAGTCTGTAGAGAAGTGAAATCTGGTATTACCACTTTTATCGAATGGCTCTCCCTAGGTGCTCAGACCAAGTCTATGTCAAAATCAAGCTTGATTCATAACAGCTTCAGAGCTTGGGTGCTGAACGGATCAGATTGTGAAAGTAGGAGAAATCTATCATTGACTGGATTAATGAAGACTCCAGGAAGACAGCAATTAATTCTTATTTTAACTTTTAAAATTTAAAAATAAATTCCATAAGCAAACAAGTAATGCTATTTTTTTCTGAGGTCAGAGATTAAATTAATATTTTGGAGAGAATTTTCTTTTTTTTTAAGATTTTATTTATTTATTTGAGAGACAGAGATCACAAGTAGGCAGAGAGAGAGAGGAGGAAGCAGGCTCCCTGCTGAGCAGAGACCCCCCCCCCCCCGCCGCCATGTGGGGCTCGATCCCAGGACCTTAGGATCATGACCTGAGCCAAAGGCAGAGGCTTTAACCCACTGAGCCACCCAGGCACCCCTGGAGAGAATTTTCACTACCGTGGTTACCATGGAAGGTGGGGTGGGAAGAGCATTTTTATGTTTTGGAAAAAGCGTGGTGCTTTTTATTTGTGGCCACACCTTCTGTCTCATTTGCACATTGTGGGCTTCTGTTTACTAGCTATTTATCCAACATAATATTACATAGTAGATATAGGCAAAAATCACAAATTCTCCTTTGAACAGAATCCTTTTTTTCAACTTAGATTATGAGAAATTCTGAATATATTAAAATTGGCAAAAAGAATTTCATAGCTAAAGAAGACTTTTTTTCCATGGTATGTACCTTTTTTGTAGCAATGTAAAAACTGGAAAAGGTAAACGCAATTCTTACTCTTTAGTATTAATCATGTTTTCCTATGACTTATGCTGTCTTGTGAATGGACATGCTATTGACTACAAAAATCCCATAACCCTTGTCAGAGCTACCATTTTCATAAAGCACAAAGGAGAGATAGGTAAAAAGGAAATTACCATGTAGTGACCCAAAAAATAGATTTTTCCCCCCTCCTGGAAACAGCTGATTTTAGAGCTATCCAGTTTCCTGTTCTGGAGTTGATGAGGTCACTATCACCTCACCAGCAAAGGAAGTTAAATTCCTTTCAATGGTTTTGTTGCTTTGGATGCTATCCAATGGAGCAAGAAGCACATTAAATTTGATTCCTGACAGATAAGGAAAGGACAACTTTGTAAATAGTCTGACTTAAAAACACATTTATTTAGACACATTTTGTCAGATATTTGGGGTCAAAAATACATGTTTACTCACTTAGTACCTTTGGTGTAATATGGTTAACTACTATACACATTTTGCAATTTGTAAGGTTAAACCAAATTGTATCCCTTTTTATTTGATATATTTGTTCTTTTGCAAGATCCAATTTCCTATTTCTAATAAACAAGAGATTTATTTTACTACTCTTGGACTTAGCTCTGAACATGTGTTTTGGTCAAGCTCCAATCAAAATTTTTTTTCTTAAAATACCTTTTTTTCCAACTAAAAAACGCTTCTAATGAATTCGTGTCAATTAGAAGCAACATCATTGAAAACGTAGTTTAATTTAGAAACCTAGTATAATACCAAAACAGCATGCCCAAGAAAATTACAACTACCTAAGTTATTTTTTAATATATATCCATACTGTATCTACAATAACTGGATTATAGGTTTTATGTTGTCGGTTTTTTGGTATATCGATTATAAAGTTAGTGGAGTTTACCGAGAGGTTGGAAAAATGGACAACTGCAAATATTTACTATTTTAGACCATTTTTACCAGTCCTCCTCTATCAGTGGTTTGAGAATTTACTAGCGAAGTACAGCAAGTTTAGAACATTGAGTATCGTTTTGTACTCGTCCACACTGTGATTTTCATTTCAATTCCTGAAACCTTATTTCAATTCGACCACCGTGAGACAGCGCTAATTTGCAAACTTGGTTTAAGAAGTTTGGCTAACTGAACGTAATAAAAAAAAAAGTTTTAGGAATATAAACATCCTTAGCTATTGCATTGTAAGTAGAAGACAATTTAATAAAATAAGATTAAATACTCTTTAATAAAAAACGATGAAAGTGAAACTACAGCATTTCTGGAAGTTTGACCTTAACCATAAGTTTTCTCTGTGCCTCTCTTTCCTAGGAACCACACCATTAGAAATGAGGGGCGCCTGGGTGGCTCAGTGGGTTAAAACCTCTGCCTTTGGCTCAGGTCATGATCTCAGGGTCCTGGGATGGAGCCCCACATCGGGCTCTCCGCTCAGCAGGGAGCCTGCTTCCTCCTCTCTCTCTGCCTGCCTCTCTGCCTATTTGTGAACTCTGTCTGTCAAATAAATAAATAAAATATTTTTTAAAAAAAAAGAAGAAAGAAGACAACACTGAAATAACACCAGTATTATTAACTGTTCAATAGACCTACGTTAGGTGCTCTAAACATATTTCCTAGTTCAAAGGGAAAGCCACTGCCTTTAGCATACATATCATTTGGTTCCAAAGGGTTAGGAGGACGGAGAACAGCCACAAGGCTTGTCTAAACTTATTCACGTCGCTGAGAAGAATCCACCTGATAGGTTGGGGTTGGAACGTCAGGAAAAGTGAAACACCGAGTAAAAGAAGCCATTGCCTGGTCATATTTTTACCCTAACTTGGTGGAGGTGCTGACAGCCAGCCCTGTGGAGGTCCTTCTTCAATTCTGGACTTTTCCATTTACATGGTTGATTTTGATTTCTGGTCTTCTATAAACCACACTTAGGCTAAAGTGCTTCCTTTATTGAAATAGGTTGTTTGTTTGTTTGTTTGTTTTGATCCAGTCTTAGGATACACAGTTATGTGACAACAAAAGGGATGTACGAGCCCTCGAACAAGTTCAGTTCGACATTTATACACTGTGTTCTCTATGTAAGTGTTGTAATGTGTGTTCTAGGTATTATTTTTAATTTAATTGTGAAATTATAAATGATTCACATTATGGCCTCTGCAAACATGTGAAGGACAGTGTCAGTCTACACTATGGTCTTCTTTCTTTTACGCTATGTATGAAAATTTGAATGTGTGTAGCTTACAGAGTGTGTTTCATGACTTATCAGATCCTTAGATCAATTACAACAAAACCTCATCTCTCTTCTTATTCCCGGAGATTTGCTTATGAGCAAACTGAGGTAAGGAAGCCAGTCTTTCAGGTTCATAAAGTTTCATCAAAGTGAGTGTTCTGTGTAGTTTCTTGCCAGGTGATCACAGCTTTTTTTTTTTTTTTCCTTTTAACCTCTGTAGAAATTTAACAGTTACGACATTTCCTTTAGAGACTTTATTTTCCAAAATTGAGAATTTGGGAGATTTTTTTTTTTTTTAACAAAAGCAGTGCCTAAAGCAAAAACATTGAGGATGCATTTCATAACATAGAAGTATATGCAAGCATTATTTTGTTAACACTTTAGATTTTAGCTACACCTTTGAGGTATGGTCTATGTAAGAGCCAATGACTCCAGTAGGACAAGATGTTAACTTCATCGAAATAAATAAAAATCAATAGATATTTTAATATATATTTGAATACTTTCATGAATTTCTAAAAGTGGGTGAAATTTTTGCACTAGAAACAACATATTAATTCAGATTTCCTAAATGCTACCTGTTCAACAAACCATATCTGATTTATATGAAAGGATAAGCTCTTTCTCTCTAAAACCATTTTGGAAACATTTTGTGTTATATAACCATGCCCTGCTCTCATTTAATAAGTCTATATCTGTGAAAACGAGAACACCAACAGTATGTCTCCGTCTCTGCAAAGAGAAATTCCACTAAACCTTAAGGACCACTTCATTTACTAACTCAACACACGCTACTCATCCATTTTCTGTTAAGAGAAGTAGGCGGCCCATCTCCCCAGCACCCACATGGCACTACAGGAATGCATCTGCAGCATATGTATGTGGCACTAGATCTATGAAAACCTGACTCTGCTTTATAAACCTCGATTATGAGCGGGAAGACTCATCTAAGTCTTGCTCTACATGATAGTATGACCTTGGGCATGTCATTATTCTCCTCTGAGTCCAAATTTCCTCACATTATGGATAACCCAGCTGGATGGGAATCCGGAATGTCGGACTGGTGACTGGTGGACTGAACTAAGCAACAAAGATGCTCTCCATGGTAGAGTCTGAAGCGTGTTCCCTGGGCTTGAACTCTTACTGAGCCCTTCCTATTTTCTCACCTGACACCTACATGTGCATAATTCCCAGCCGGTCTAACATTGTCTTTGTGATCCCTGTATCAGAATGACATTTCTGGATATCCCCAGCCCTAACTCTCCAAGATTTTGGGGGCATCAACCTAATTTCCAGACTAGAGTCTTATCCTACATGATTAGGTGAGAAAGAGCTTCTATACAGACTGAACACACGGACTGAGCGCACTTCAAAAATTCATTCCCAATATTAGGGAAGCAAAGAACTCTGTATCCAATTAAATAAAAGAAACTATACGAAAGATGGAAATCATTGTTAACCTACAATTGCTAAAAAGTTGGACTTTCTGTGCTGGTCAATCTATTCATTAATTTGAGAAATAGAAAACATTTGCAAATATCAACGAATATAACTGATTTTAAGGAAAAACAAACCTACCATAAACTTAGTTCAAAGCAGAATGTTGTTGATGATGGGAAAATTATAACAATGACTGATTTCAGCCTCCGAAAAGGGGATAGACAGGTTTTCCACCACAGTTTGTAATGCACTGAGTCTCATTTCAGAAAAATTGTCTTTCAATGAATATTTCATTATGAAAAGAAGTTGAAGAAGTCAATTATATCATGGAAGAAAGCAAAATAAAATCCCTCGTGTTAATTTCATAGCAATTGGTGGAGGTGACTGATAGGTTATACTTGTTTTAAAAGTGATATAATTTATCTTCAGTGAATGTTGACAAAACAGCTTCAAAATCACATCAAATGAAGGCATGTCATGCAGGCATTAGCTAGGAATTTCCTGACTTTGGCCCCTCGATGACCTCATACTTAAATGGTTAAAACAAACTGGAGAGAACTTAAATCTTACGTGTGTATGGTGCCATTCCCACTCTATTTATTTACTTTTTCATTAGCTCGGATAAATAAAATAAAAATCAGGTATTATACTTAGGGGCAATTGCAAGACTTTGAAATGTTACATTGAAAAAAATCAGATACTCTTTTCAGTTTTTATTCTTTTTTTATATGCTATTTTTGTCCATTTAAAGTGTGACAGAATTAACTGAAAAAGACCGAGCCACAGTTTTTAAAATATCAGAAATGGGCTTTTTCCTAAATCCAGATGAACAATGTCTGTTGAACCTATCATAAGAGAGTAACTTATCCTCTTACGTTTAAGAATTATTTAAAATTAGAGAAAAAATCAAGAGGAAATAAACATCTTTTTTCATTTGCTTTTATAAGAATGGTCATGGTCATGTAATTCTTAGTCATCAACAGTTTGTCACAGCTTGGAAAACACAAAAGCAGGTATTGATGTATCCGGTCTATGAAAAATGAAAAAAAAAAAAGTTCTTCCATATAACAGCATCTCTTGCATCTGAAGGTTTATGAATCTCTTGGCAATATTCTCACCCATTTAGAATGACAATACAAACAATATTAGCATTTAATAGAAAAAAATTCAACATTCTATTTACTAGTCCTTAATGAAATATTCATTGAATTTCACATAGAAAAAAGAGAATATGATCTTTGAACAACTTCATCTGAAACAATTTGAAAAGGCTGCTGAGAAACTGTTTTCTTGAAAGCATATTTATATAGTTCTAAATTCTCTTGAGCCTTATTTAAGAAAAGATCAGATTCATCTTACCGAAGAGGAACTATTCCAAGTCTTAGGAAAGTCAACTTTACATCATTGCAACCTGTAAGGCACCCTTCTTCATTCCATTTACATTTCAAAACTGCTCAGTCTCAAAGGAAAAAAAAAAGAAAGCAAACACATCTTGTTTATACCTTCCTGCTGTTTTCAATTTCAGTGTATCTAGTCACACACACACAAATCATCATTTTTTAGCATTAGCATTTATGGTTAAGGACCTAAGGCCGTCTGTCCGCATACATTGACATTCGGGAGGCCCATGGCCAATCTTTAATACATGAACAGTAACATCAGGACCAAGTCTAAAGTACTAAACAGATGAAGCCCAAGATACCAGTTGCCCTAGTTTCAAAGCAGCCACAATTTGCTTATAAATCATTTTCAGAGAACCCTGCTGGTTCCCACCGGCTAAAGAGGAACCCCGGGCATGTCACAAGGCACAGATCAGCGCCATAGCGAAACACAAAGGGGCTTGATTCAAATCTGGGCTACTGTGATGGCAAAATACGCTTAGTCTCTACTGCTGCCTTTCGATGGATGCTCTATGTGGAGAAAGGAGTTCATAAATTTTAAAGATAAAACAACTTTAAACTTGCATTTTTGATACGTAAGAAAGAGACTCAAGCACTCGCTTTCTTGAGTTCCTAGGGTGGATAAAAGGAGAATTCAACAAGATCTTTTCCACGCAATACTCTGTGGAACAGCACTTTATACGTGACTTTATACGTCAGATGTATACGCTGATTCCGAGCTGTTCTCAGAGGTGGGCATGGCTCTTAGTTCGAATCTGAACCAAAAATCTGAGACAGGCGGTGGATTCTCCTAGGGCCATAAAACAGATGTTAGCTCAAGCCAAACCAGATATTTGGGTACTAAGCTCTTTCCAAAACACATCACTGGCTTTCTGTAATAAATGGCCTGCCCTGATTAATTCAAAGAATTAGAGGTCATGTCAATCAAATACTAGAATATTGAAAATTCTGTTTGCACTAATTGCTTATGTGTTTTTTTGTATATAAATGAACTTATCTCTGTCTATTCTCCATTTTCTTGACAGCAGAACCTTATATCTTGCATTCATTTTTTACATTCTTGAGATTTCTCTGTATGTCTATGTATTTTATGTATATATTCATATATATTTTCCTATGTCAGTGATTTCAAAGTGAGTCCCATAGAGTTCTCTTCAATTCCAGTGTATCTACTTCCACACACACAAAAATATTGTTTAGAATTACTTCAGGGACCACCATGGATGGTCAGCCGTGGGGGGCCAACGAGGGGAGACCCAACATCTCAACTTTTCTTCTAAATGTTGAGATGCATACATACTACATCAGTTTAAAGAAGGATCTGTGAGAAGAAAGCAAGAAAAAGAGAAAGAGAAAAGGGGAAGGGGTGGAAAGAGAAGCAGGGGAAGGAGATAATGTTGACAGTGGAGCAGGAACTTGGGAGGGAGGGAAAGAGGGAAGCTAGAAGGAAGGGAGGAAGGGAAGAAAGCTAAAACAAACAAACAAACAAACAAAAACAAAAAATACTGTCCTAGACCATGATGATGTCTTGTCTGAAACTTTGGGAATATAGATAAGCTCTGAATATCTTATTTTTTTTTTTTTTTGAGAGAGAGAGAGTGTGTGTGTACATGCACAAGTGGGGGGTGGGGAGGGAGGAAGGGGCTGTTGGAAAGGAGCAGAGGGGAAGGGAGAGGGACAAGCCCACTCGGGGCTTAATCTCATGACCTTGAGATCATGACCTGAGCCAAAAATCTAGAGTTGGATGCTTAACAGACAGAGCCACCCAGACGCACCCTCCCCCCTTTCCCCTGAATATCGTAAAGGTACACCAAGTAAGCTTTTCTTCCTCAGGTGACCAGGA
>ML110593.1:33686-58832 GCA_003697995.1 Taxidea taxus jeffersonii
TCTTGGAGTCCTTCTCCCACGTCTGAACTTTGCATTAAATTTATAAAAGATTTCCGCTGTGGTTATTATTGGTTGTAGATGGGACAAGGTGAGGCAGAATAAATTAAGAAATTATGCAATTAGGGTGAAAGTACAGAAACAGAATGACCTTGGTCCAGACGGTTCCGGTATTGTCAACCATTTGAGACACCTCCCTAAGCCATGTTACTAGGTTTTGCACATTTTCTACCTTTAGTTGAATTGAAAAATATTTCTTTTAACGGGCTTTTGACATTCTCTGGCATTTTTTTTTTAATGTTTCTGAGATTTACCCATGTGGCTAAATTGATCTAGCATTTGTAATTTCACCAATACGTAGTAACCCATTGTATGAATATCCTCCAGTCTATTTTTCTATTCTACTGCTGTGGATATTTGAGGTTTTTCCCCAGTTTTCTACTGTCAAAAAGTTCTGCTATAAATTTTGTTTGTGGCTTTCAGTGCCCTTAAGAAAAAATTGGGTTATATTGAAGTTTATCAATAATGTCAAAAGATGTTTCAAAATAAATGTGTCAATTTACATGCCCACCAACAGATCAAGCTTTCTAGTGATCCACACCTTCACCGGATTTGATATTGTCTGAATTTTAGATTTTATTAAATTTAGTTTTTTTAAGATTTTATTTATTTATTAGTTAGAGAGAGAGAGCGAGCAAGCACAGGCAGACAGAGAGGCAGGCAGAGGCAGAGGGAGAAGCAGGCCCCCCGCCGAGCAAGGAGCCGGATGTGGGACTCCATCCCAGGATGCTGGGATCATGACCTGAGCCGAAGGCAGCCGCATAACCAACTGAGCCACCCAGGCGTCCCAGATTTTTTTTTAATTTAAATGAACTGATTTGGTTTTCACTGTCATTGCTTTGATTAGTAACTAGAATGAGCTTTACTCCCTATATTCATTAGCCATCCTTGATATGGGTTGTTCCTGTTTGTTTGTTTTTTGTTTTTTTGATCCATATATTTGCTCTTATCCGCCTGGATTTTCATGTTTCCATCAGGAATCTTTTTCTTTTTCTGAAGAAAGATAGAGACAGACACAGAGAGAGACAGTACAGACTTACTGGAAAGGATTTCTTTGATTCGCTTGTCCATTTCTGAGAATATGTACATTGTGTACAGAATTCTATGTTAGCAGTTATTAATTTCATCATCTTAAGTATTTATTCCATTTTCTTCTGGCTTCGGGCTTTAAAATGAAATATCAGCTATCAGTAGAAGTAGTCCTCTCAGAAGGTCCCAGGTCATCTTCTTTATGCTTTAAAGATTTTTCTCTTTGTGTTGGTTTTGCAGCTCAGTTATCAATAATATACATATCTGGGAATATTAAGGAATACTCAGGAAAAGGTATGTCACTGGGCATAAACAGAGATATCTCATAATGATGACTATATTGTCTGCTACTAATAGAGTAATTCTAGATTTTGTATGATTTGTTTTGGCATGTTGTATCTTTTTATTCCCACCCATTTGCTCTTACTGTATTTAATTTTAATTTTATTTTATTTTAAAGATTTTTAACATTTATTTTAGAAAGTGAGGGTGGCAGAGAGGGGCAGAGGGAGAGAGAGACTCAAGCAGACTCTGCAGTGAGCGCAAACCCACCACAGGGCTCCATCTCACCACCCTGAGATCAGACCTGAGTGGAAACCAGGACTTAGAGAGTCTTGACTGACTGCACCACCCAGGCACCCTGTTTTTATTTTTATTTAAAGTTTGTTTCCTGCAGGAAGGATATGATTGAAACTTGCTTTTTTATCCAGTCTGATATTCTCTGTCCCACATTTGGAGAGTCTAGGACATTTTTTGGTAATGTGATTATGGAAATGTTTGGCTTGGAGGCTATGTTCTTCTGTTTTCTATTTGTCTCAATTATTCTTCCCTCCTTCCCTGCCTTTCAAATTGAGAACTTTTTAGTATTTCATTTTATCTACTATGGTGGGATGAACAAAGTTACTCCAAAGATGGCCACATCTTAATCCCCAGGACCCATTAATGGGCCCAAAGGACATAGTAAAAAGGACTTTGCAAGTGTGAGCAAGTTAAGGGAACTAAGATGGGGAGATGTTCCTGGATTGTCCAGGTGGGTCCAATATAGTCCCAAGGTATCTTGGTATCTTAATAAATTAATTAAGAGAGGGATGCCGGTAATCATAGATGTGATGCTAGAAGTAAGAGGTTGGAGGGATGAGAGGAAGGCATCCAAGCCAAGGAGAGCAGTCAGTCACCAGAAGCTGAAAAGCCAAGGAAACAGATTTTCCTCTAGGAACCTCTCAGATTACCCAGCCCTGCCATATTTTTTACTTTATCTCAGGAATACTCATTTTGAGCTTCAGAACCCCATAACTAAGAGGGTTTGTATTGGTTTAAATCACTACGTCTGTAGTCACATGTTACAGAAGCAATAGGAAACAAATACAGATTTGGGTAGTGGAAGGGGGACAGTGCCATGACATGTACCTAAACGTTTGGAAATGTCTTTGGACGTGGACAATGGGCAAAGGTGGAAGGAATTTGGAGGCACGTGATAGAGAGGAAGAAACCCAGACTGACTTGAACAGACTATCGGTAGAAATATGGATGTTCGGGGCACCTGGGTGGCTCAGTAAGCATCTGCCTTTGGCTGTAGTCATAATCCCAGGGTACTGGGATCGAGCCCCAGGTTGGGTTCCTTGCTCCACAGGGAGCTTGCTTCTTCCTCTCTCTCCCTCTGCCTGCCACTCCCCCTGCTAGTGTTCTCCGGCTCTTGCGCACCTTCTCTCTGGCAAATAAAGAAATAAAATTATAAAAAAAATATTTTTTTAAAGATTTTATTTATTTATTTATTATATATTATATATATATATATACATGTACATGTATATATATATAATTTAGCTGAAGATATTTCCAAGCATAATATTGAAGGTGTAGAGTGTTTTTTTCTTGCTGCCTAATGCAAAACGTGAGAGGAAAGGGAAGAAAAAGTTTGAGGGAAGAATCTTTAAGCAAAAAAAAAAAAAGCCAGGACTTGATGCTTTGGGTGATTCTCAGTCTTCTAGAATATAAAAGATTCTAAATTAGGAGATTTACTATTAAAAAAAAAATAGCCTGTTCCAAAGAGAAAACCAAGAGTCTTTCTGAATAACTTTTGCTAGTGCCTTGAAACGATCAAAAAGCCAGAACATTCAGTCACACAAAGGCTTGAGATATAAGAGATTAGGCCTCTCTGAGGGATCCCTTCAGCCATCTCAGCAGAAGCAAGAACTAGAGATGGGATTACCCGGGAGATCGGTGGGGCATCTTCCCCTTGAATAAGAGTGAATTCCCATGACACCTGCACAGGAGATCCTCAAGGGTTGGCGAATGTATGTCAGTGGACACCCTGCCAGCATATACTGAGAAAGGCAGAAAGAAGGCAAAATGACAGAGAAAAATGAGACTTCCTCAATTCTGTAGGCCAGAAACAAGCTGAAAAAACTACTCAGCTTCAAGCATGCTCTACCTTCCCTTCAAAAGAGAAGGATGACTCCAAGGGCGGAGCTGTGGGCCCCGAGGGCAGATCCTCAGACTATAGAAGGTAATTCCCGAGCCTTGAAATCTAATGGGGTTTTCCCAGTTGGATTTCAAAATTGCTTGAGATCAGTGACTCCCTTTCTCCTTTCATTTGCTCCCTTTTTGAATGAGAATGTCTGTAACTCATCCTGCATCTAGTCCAGCACTGTATTTGGGGGGCCGTCAACTTATCTTCTAGGGTCACAGGTGGACAGAAGCTTCGACCCCTGAAAGGATTGCACCCAAAGTGTTAACCATCACTAATCTAGATGGTTTAGATGATGAGATTTGGGACTTTTGAGCTGATGAGACCCAGATGAGATTTGAGGCTTGAGTTAATACTGCAGTAGGTTGAGAATTTTAGGGACGTTGGATTAGGTGGTTGCATTTTGCTCGTGGGATGGGTTGAAATGTGGAGGTGCATAGGAGGTGTGGACTCTGGTGAGCTAACCAGCATAGTGTATCAGAGCAGCAAAAATCATAAATGAAGGTTTCTACTCGTTGGATTATTGACGATAAATAACTCTTCATTTTAGGGCTTTAGGAGTTGTTGTCAAATTTACAATATGTATCTTCCAAAAATATGTTTTTCCCTCCCATCAAACACAAGAGCCTCAAAACAGTATACTTCCCTTCCTCCTGCTGGTCCTTGAGATTTTGTTGTATTATATTTTACTTGTAAATGTTATAAATCCCATAATAAATATTACGGTTTTTCCTTATAGTCAAGTATCTTTTTTTTTTAATTTTTAAAAATTTTTTTTATTTATTTGTCAGAGAGAAGGAAAGAGAGAGAGCAAGCACACAAGCAGGCAGAGAGGCAGGCAGAGACAGAGAGAGAAGCAGGCTTCCTGCAGAGCAAGGAGCCCATGCAGGACTCGATCCCAGGACCCTGGGATCATGACCTGAGCCGAAGGCAGTGGCTTAACCCACTGAGCCACCAGTATCTTTTAAACAAATTTTGAAAATGAGAAGTGTATTTTATATGTGTCCTATGCATACCATTTCCATGTTATTTATCTCTTTGTATAGACCCATGTTACCACCTAGTATCCTTTTCTTTCTCCCTAAAGAACTTTCTGGAACGTTTCTTACAGTGCAGAAACACTAGTGTCCAATTCTATCAACCTTAATTTTTTTTTTAAATAATTTTGTTGCATCTTTTTTTAGAAATTTGTTTTTGATCAATAATTCTTAATGGACAGTTTCTTTTGATTGGTTTCGGTATTTTAAAGAAGTTGCCCCAGTGCTTTCTTGTTCATGGATTTCAGGTAAGAGAGCTGCAGTCATTTTATCTGGGTTCCTCTGAGTGTAACATGGCCACGTAGACATCTTTATCCTCAACCTGCATCTTTACCCTCCTTCCAAAATTTTAAATACCTGCACTTTCTCCAGTGTCCAGCATTCCTTATGAATATGATAGAGCTCTTGTGTATTTTAATACTGTTACATGTATTACTTTCACTCCTCATGCCTTTAGTATTGTTTTATTGAAGTCAGTATTTATACTTTCATGGACATTTCCCATTTATTTGCATTTTATTCTTTCTTGCACCACAGACCTTCCATTTGGGATCATTTTCCTTCTGCTAGAGATATATGGGGATTATCTCTAGTGAGGTTTGTTTGTGGCAATCTCTCTCACTTTTTGTTTTGAAAGTTTTAGTTGGTCCTTTTTCTTGGAATATATTCCCAATTTTCAGTTATTAACTCTCAGGACATTGAGTATCAAATTTGCTTTCTTCTGTCTTTATTTCTTTTGAGAACTCACTTATTACTACAATTGTCATTTCTCTAAAGCAAGTCTATCATTTGTCCCTGGCTGCTTTTAAGATTTTTTTTCTTCTATGTCTTGGGTGTCTGGGATTTTACTTCAATGCATCTGGCTGTGTGTTTATTCTTGCATCTGGATTCAATGCATTCTTAACCTTGCACTCAATGGTGTCTTTGTCCCAGTGCTCTAGTAAAAGAGTCTGAGCATGGAACACACCTATATTAAAGAGAGATGCTTTATCTGAGAGACAGTACCTGAGAGTAAAAAGAGTAAGGGAAAAACCAGGTGAGGCCAGGAAGGGTGGGAAACAGTGCAAGGTGACGCATCCCTATTGCGGGAATGAATTCATAGGGCATCGCGGTGTGAGGCAGCCAGTCCCACACACAGCCAGGTGTGCCTGCTGAGCTGCTCAGGACATCTCCCAGAACAGCTATCCCCCCCCCCCCCCAACAGTGCCTCGGAGAGTTTGGTGGAGGTAAGAGGAGACAAAGCATAATTGTAAAGATTGCTCCTGTTTCTTAGATCTGATGAGTCCACGTTTGTAGGTTAAATCATCTGGCTCCTTTGATAATAGCTTCAAAGCCAGCTCCTGAGGCCCCTGCGAGGGGGACAGGGAGGGGATCAGTCTGGTAAGCCCCTTAATCTTGAGTTCAGCTCAGGTCGTGATCTCAGAGTTGTGAGATCAAGCCCTGCGTCGGGCCCCTTACTGGGCAGGAGCCTGCTTGAGATTCTCTCCCTCTTCCTCTGCCCCTCCCCCCCATCTGTCTGTCTGTCCATCTCTCTTTCTCTAAAAAAACAAAGACCAGCTCTCCCATTCTACAGAATAGCAGTCCATACAAGCCAAACGTGGCAGAGAGGAGAGTCTTTAAAATCAGTCTGGTTGGGCAGTGTCTACCAAACGTGAGGGGCTAATCGTTTCAAGCAAGCAACCAGTAATGCAGGCTGTACCTCCTTCAGTCTACCCAGTCTCCATCTGCTGTCCACGTGGCCTAGGCAGAGCAGAGACTGGGCACAAGGAGACAGATAAGGCGGCGAGTATCCAGGGAAATACATAAGGTGTTTCCAATATTACGGGACTTCTGCTGTAGGTGGTGTCATTCCTTAAGTCTAGAAATGTCTCAACTATTACGACTTCAAATATTGCCTCTGTCTCATTTATCTCTTTCTCTCTTCCCCCTCTGGAATGCCAATAAAAAGTTATTATTTTCCCCTTTGCTCAGTGCTGCCTTCTGGATAATTTCCCTTCATTCCGACTTCCTGTTCACGGTTTTTCTCTTTACCAAAATAAATTTCTATCGAATATTTTTGTTGAGTTTTTTTATATTAATTATTATATTTTTTCACTTCTTGAAGTCCCACTGGGTTCTTTGTAAGACCTGCTTGGGTCATTATTCATACTTCTGATTTTTACTAATGCTAATTGGCAGTAATATAGCCAATCCTCTTTTGATTTTTTAAATTACATTATATGCATATAGTTTATATTAGGAATTCTCATATTCTGACATCTTTCTGTATATAATTTTTCTCTTTGTTTTATTGTTGCCTCTCACTTATGGTGCATTGGTGGGGGGGGTAGAGGGAGGTCATAATTTTTGCCTGAAAGCTCATGTTTCTTAGAATTTATAAATTCTTTGAGGATTGAGATGAATTTTGTGTGTTTTTTTTTAAGATTTTATTTATTTATTTGACAGACAGAGAGATCACAAGTAGGCAGAGAGGCAGACAGAAGCAGGCTCCCTGCTGAGCAGAGAGCCTGATGTGGGGCTGGATCCCAGGACCCTGGGATCATGACCTGAGCTGAAAGCAGAGGCTTTAACCCACTGAGCCACCCAGGTGCCCCAATTTATGTGTTTTTATACAGAGGATTGTACTTACTTCTCAAAGGAACCTGGGACAGTCCAAACCCAAGACTTTGAGGTCTTTTTTTTTTTCCTTAGGCGTTTTTGGACCAACAAACACAGATTTGTGTTGCAAACCTGTAGTGTAGGTGATGTCTTGTAGTAATAAATTCTTAAGATTTTTTTTTCTTCTAGCCCAAGTTTTGATACAGTGCTCTTCATTTCAGAGCTATTAGTGGAAGGAGTGTTAGGTTTATTTCCAGCTTATTAAATTGAGGGTATATACTTTGCCAACTTTAGGAGGATTCTTTTCAACCTTTCCCATTGTAAGGGCCCTGAGTTTTGTCTGATATCCCTCAAGCCAACAAACAACCATAAAAACTAAAACTTCAGTTTACCTGTGCCCTCAAGGTATAAGCCATCTCCTCTGTTTATCTTTTGACTGGAGCATTCTGTACTTTCTTGTCAAATGATTGAGACACTTCAGAAAATTCTTTTAATTTTTCTTTAGCATGTTTAACTGTTTTCAGCCAGAAAGCAAGCAAGTCAGGACTCCTAGAATGTTTCATCCCAGGGACTGGAAATATATATATATATATAGAGAGAGAGGTTAGACCATTTCAAGTATGAAAGTAAGGATATCTCTTAGATTCTGCAAGAGGAATTTCTAATCCAGTGTTTCTACCACTTAGGTCATCATGGAATTTAGAACACATTTTTTTTTTCTTTCTCAACTCAATATAGAACAAGGAGGCTTGAAAAGGGCAAGTTACTTTTTTAAAGGTGGATAAAAAGAACATGTTGGAAAAAGCCAAGGTGGCAAAATGGAAAATCCCAGGGTAACCTCTGGACACACTCATATCCACCCAATGAGAAACAATTGTCCACCTGCAAATTACATTTTCTCGATTTGCTTAATGATTTCCTATGAACGGACTACCACAACCTAGTTTTGCAAGGGCACAATGGACTCCCACATTGCATCCAAGTGAGTCATTCCTGCGTAATGCAGGCAAAGGGTTTGAAGTTAAAACACCATGACCAACAACAGCTCAAAATGAGTTTAATTACAAGAATCTGTTTACCCTAAAGATTCTGTCCCAATGTCCGTAAAGTAAATGAAGTTCTTTTCTCTCTATGTATCTATACCTGGGAAAGTTGGCAGTGTCTGAGGTGGTATTTTATAACTCGTGCTTATCAAAGAAGATATTGCAAAATTATCCTAATACAACCTATTAAATCTTAGTAAGCTCTGTGTTTTGTATAATACTTCAGGAAAATGTAAACCCACAACAAGTAATAATGTGTAAAATGCCATTTAAATGATTTTATTGTCAGTACAAATATAACTTATGCCTAAATATACTGTGCCTCAGTGGATAATGGGGTTCCCCCACATAATTAGATTATTTCATGGATACAATAAAAATCAACAAATTTCATGGCTACAATAAAATCATTGCAGAGAAGTAGGACTTGGACACTACCCATGTTAATAGGCATTAATGCTTTTAGCTCAGTTGACATTGACTGGTGTGTCAAGTCTACACAGAGCTCACTTTGCTTGCTAAATTTATATCTTGGAGAAACCATCCCAAACCCTTCAGAATGTGCCCCAGTTTTGTCATTTTTTGTGGTTGAGTGGTTTTATTTGGTGCTCACAAAATAACTAGTTATTTGGATCACAATTTTTATTTCAAATGACAGCACAGAAAATATTGCCAAACTTGCAAGTAAATTGAAATGGAACATAGTATTGGAACCGAGGAGAAAAAACAACGAGTGGATTCAGATTCCTCATTTTACCGAGAAGTTCATAAAAGTCCACAGTTTCAAAATTAGTAAGGGCCAGAATTGGAACCCAATATTTTTTGGTTCTCAGAGCTCACTATTCCATAAACCACATCATGTCATCCCTTATTCAAAATCACATCATCTAAACCTACTGTTAATTTCACCTGTGCTTGTGAATGAAGATTTTCCCACAGAGATACAAAGTATAAGCCTAAAAGTGAGGTGTGATTATCAGAGCTCTTTGCATTAAGCTTAACCTGAGTTCTGTACAGCCTGAGGACTTGAAGCATTCACCTTAAATATCTACTTTGTATTATTGCTGAAACAAACTGCTGCAGGCTTTGTGAACTTATAGGCAGCAAATGGCATGAGTGGAGAATGTCCACCTTCATTGCTTGGAATGTTGACCAAAAACCCCCTTACATACATTTTTACATGAATCAGACAGAAAGACAGCACTAACCCTTATCCAGAAGCCACTCTGGGAAAATTACAATTTTTATGAAAATTCATGGTCTCAAAGAACATCGAAAGGACTTTGAGATGATCTAGCAAACTTACTTGCTTCATTTTATGGAGGAGGAGACAAAGGGGCAAAAAGTTTAAGGCTGTTGCCCAGAGACATGCAGTTAGTTACCACTAGTACTGCACTTAAATCTGGCCACTGGTTATTCATTCTTTTGCTTTCAGAGACAGTGAAGGCACCCAGTCATGTGACCCTACATCCCCTTCAGTCATTCTGTGGAATGCTGTGTGTCCTTTCTGCCTTGAATGATGAGGTGATTGTTCTCTTCTTCCATTCCAGTACCTAGTTGACATGAGTGTTATGCTTAGGGCCTCAGAGTCTTTCTTATTTCTTTTCCTTTTCTAGTGCCAATATCTGTAAGCAAAGAGTTACATTTGTAACATTTCAACACTGAGGAGTACTCTTCAGTCTGCATATCCCCAAGAAAAGAAGCTCAAGCAGTGCTATTTCCACATGAAATAAAACACATCCAGAGGGGCGGCTCAGTCAGTTAATCTGCCTTCAGCTCAGGTCATGATCCCAGGGTCCTGGTATGGAGCCCTGCATCAGGCTCCCTGCTCAGTGGGGAGCCTGCTTCTCCCTCTCCTACCCTGCAGCTTGTAGTCTCTCTCTGTGTCAAATGAATAAATAAAATCTTTAAAAAAGAAAACACACATGGGGTGCCTGGGTGGCTCGGTGGGTTAAAGCCGCTGCCTTCGGCTCAGGTCATGGTCCCGGGGTCGTGGGATCGAGCCCCATATCGGGCTCTCTGCTCTGCGGACAGCCTGCTTCCTCCTCTCTCTCTGCCTCTCTGCCTACTTGTGATCTCTGTCTGTCAAATAAATGGATAAAATCTTTAAAAAAAAAAAAAAAGAAAAAAGAAAACACACACACACACATCCAGAAATTTTCTTTATATACATGTAAAAATGCTTCCAAAGTGTTTTCCTCTTCCTACCATGTCTGTCTCACCTGATTTTAAATCTTCGACTCAACTGAGCAAATTCCCATATTCTTAGATTCAGCTTGCGCTGAAGTCTTCATTGCCTTGTCAAAACACAATGCTAGTTGATTTTACACTTTGTTTTTGAATACATTGAATTACAAAACAGGAGACTAAATTTCTTTATGAGTAATGATTAGAAAAATTAATAAAATTTAAATGTACACTGACAGTTACAGTAGTCACGTTCTTATAACCACAGCTGTTGTTAGTTGTCTTCTCTCCAACTTCCTTTCTTAAACATTATGGAAAGTCAGTAAAGGTTTCTTTAAGTATAATTGAGTATATAATTTTATATTGCATGAGATTGTTCAGAAACATATCTAGTAAGGAAAGTTGAATAAAACAATTTAGATCCAATGAATAAAAAGTCAGGATAACTAGAAAAAACTAAAGCATTACAATGAAAGAAAGATCATGGGATTTTAAGGCAAAAACCATTATTTGATCCTAGAATTTGGATTCTGGAAGCAATAGTTCAGGGGCTTATATGAGTTTCCCAAGGGCTGTTAAACCCAGACAATGAATTTATCTTTCTAAATTTTCTACTTTTCACTTTTAGAATTTTTATTTCATTTTTAAAAATAGTTTTTATGTTTCTGTGAGAGCCGACATCTGTTCATTCGTTGTGATCATTTTTTTCTTTAATTCCTTAAAAGCCCTATATGCTAAACCTAGTATCTTGGTCTCCTCAAGTCTATTTCACTTGACTAATTTTTCTCTGGAATATGGATTGTATTTTCCTGGTTCTCTGTGTGTCTAATAATTTTAATTTTATGCTGGAAATTGTGGATGATACTTTTTAGGAAGTTTGAATTGTAGGGATTCTGTACATTCCTCAGAAAAGTATTGATTGTTGATCTAGCAGGCAATAAAAATCTCTGGCTGATCACTATGTACTTGTGGAAGAACGGCTTCACCTTTGCTCTTATGGCTCTGCATGGTTTTGCTCATCTTCTAATGTGAGTCCTGAGACAGTCTGAATTCTCAACACATGGTTCTTTTGGAATTTCAGAGCTTCCTGAGGTATTTACCAAGACATTCTAACTTGGCAGGACTCAGATTTCAAGATCATTCTCCCCTTTGATGGGCCAGACCTTAAATCTCTGCTCAGTTCTTTCAGTCTTCCCCACTGGTGTCCTTCGTTGCAATCCTTGCATTCTGTCACAAATACACAGTGCTGGCCAAGGATTTGCTGAGGATTTTAATGCAGATTTTGGAGCTCCTGTCCTCTGTATTTCTATTCTATTTAGATTTTCTCCCTTTAGAAATTTATAGATGGCTTGCACTCTACCCTCTAGACACCTCAAATCAACAAGACTGCCCTTGCTGATTGAGTTCTGGGTGGTGCAGCTTAAGGACTGGAGAACGCCTTCAAGAGAAAAGCTTTATAAATATGTTCTATGCCATGGCTTTACTCTTTCAAGAGTTGAATCTCCTCCAGTTTCTGCCTGCTTTGGGTTTCTTTCCAGACCTTCCAATTTTTATTTTTTTCCTTTTTTTAAGATAAATTGCTATCTATAGAATGGTTACTTCTTTGCAAGAGTTTACACCATTACCTTTTCTGGACTTCTCTTCAATAAGAAATAAACTTTAATGTGTTTTAATCCACTATCCTTGAGTCTCTGTTACTTTGGAGTCAAGCCTAACCATAACAAACACAGCTAGGGTCAGAACACCCACCTAGGAAATGGAATACCAGTCTCATCATGAATTTGAGATGATAAGAAGCAGGGTGGGTTCCATGGGAAAACAGGTGCTTCGGATGCCCATTGCTAGAACTGCAAAAAGCAATGAGCAGACAGAGAAAAGAAAAAAGGCAATTTTGCCAGTGTTGGCAGCAAAGGTTCTATAAAATTATCCCATGAATTTGAAACAGAAAAAAATCTAAATGGGACACTAGAGAAAGCTCCCCTTTTTTCCATATTCAGTGATCACAAAATCCAAATTGAAAAGATTTTCAAAACATTAAATATGCTGTTCCAAATTTATATGACCTCTTCGGACTATCTATGCCACCTAATTGGTGGCTAGAAAAACGAGCTCACTATCCACCCACGCCATTCAGAATGCACGATGACTTTTCAGTTATATTTCCTTTTTTCCTTCTAGATTGGATTGATGTTTGTTTTCACTTCCTGTTAGTGGAATGATGACACACAGTGGCTTGTTCTCAACTTCCTGTGCAGATCCACGATAGACACTCATCCATAGACTACACTTACGTAGAATTCCCACCTAGGACCAGATACAGAAGCCCGGGCATAGAAAATGATCAAAAAACCATTGACTGGTACTACATTTCTGATACAAGGATATAGCACTCTCAAAGCTTTCACCCTTTCATTACCTTCCATTTCTGGCCAGATGTCAAAAGATAGGGGAACAGGCGGCAACTGCAGTGAACTGGATGTTGTTGTCATGGATGGAAACTACAGGTGGTGAGAGAGAAGACATGTTGTTTCCATCTCCTCAGTTGCTTTTCTAATCTGTTACTAAGTCAGAAGTAGTTTGAGCTGATTCTATGCAATCAAATCTTCTTTTCTGAATAGGTTCGGTCCCTGTTATGCATTTGGGAAAGCTCTCTTTATGGAATTGGAATCTCTTCATGAAAGAATAATACTATTTGCTGTTGTTGTTGCTACCTGTCTCCAAGAAAACGAGAGATGAGGGAATGCATTTTCTATTACACAATATTTCCCTAGCTCAATTTCTTATGTATCTTATTGCTCCATGGCCCTCTCACCTTCTACCACTATTGCCACTTTGGACTAAGGAAAACGACTAACCAAGTTGTGTACTGGGGAAGGTCTATTGACATCTTGTTACCCACCTGTAACAATTGCCTTGTAGCCAGAACATTCCTCTCTCTTTCTCTTTCTCTCTCTCCTTCCACACATCCACTCTACATGCATTCACACACTACACACACACACACACACACACACACACACACACACACACAAACCAGGAGGCTTTTAAAATTTTTTATTTCTGTCAATAGAATTGAAAAACAAAGTCTTTGATTTATCAGGCTGTATAAAATATTTCCAAAACCACTATAACATGTCCATGTTATCATCAACTCCATTATTCTTCTCCCTGCCCACACTTTCTGCAGCCTGGCAGGTTATCACCTCTGCATGTTCTATGCTTCAGATTCACTTACATCTGAATCATAAGCAAAGTTGGCAATAACCTGGCAGGCCAATCCTTCAATCTATATGCAAGAGTTAATTGCTATCCCACTCCTTGATGTACTGCCACAACTCCCTGCTTCACAGAAAAGCTTTTGCCATCAACGTATTGCTCTTGGAAGGATTACAACTTGTATATTTGGATGGCTCCAGTGAGGGTGCACCACAACACCAGGTATGAAAGCAAAATTGCTTGTCTAGGTTGTGAATGCCACACTTCTCCCTTCTCATGTTGGGTGTGTTACAATCTAAGGAGCATGCTTTTCTCTCAAATGTGGATCTTCACTTAGAGTTTCAAAGCGAGTTTTTAATCCTGGAGAATAAATGTCTTGCACGTCTTCTGCAACTTGCTGAGGGACTGTGATCTAAATTTATACATGGAGGCTATCAACTCCCTAACAGTAAGATATGATCTTTGAAATATTTTGACTATTTAGGATATGATCTTTGAAAAAAAAAAATGGAAGTCATCTGAGAGGGAGTTGGCCAGAGTCTGAAGTGTTTATTTTCTGTCACATGCAGACATCAAACTGGCCAACTTAAGGTCTTTCAGAAATATGTCAAGGGTGAATAAGAAATATAAGAAAATAAAAAATTTTTAAAAAAGAAATATAAGAAAATAGAAAAATGTCTTCAAATGGTTAAAGCATCTGTCTCTGCAGGTTTAAGAGAATTTAAGTTATTTTTAATTTAAAGGCCTTTTTCTGGAATTGGAATTGTTTTCTGGAACAATTCCCTTCTTAAAACTTCTTTACCATTTATCTGAAAACCAGTAATAATCCTCACATCGTCTTTCTTCAAACATGAACACCTCAAGTGCCCTTCAACCAAATGAAGACAACAGGCACATTGGGATGGCAATGGAAGCCACACGGTTGCCTTGGTGGTTGACTTTCAGACACTTGCTTAGTGCATTATTTCTCAGACTGGGTTATTTGAAACACCTATGTTAGAATCCCCCAAGATCTTTCTTTTTCAGTGGATTACTGGGCTATTTTTCAGAGCTACTGAATCAGAATCTGCGAGTTAGGAGCTCTGAAATCTGTATCTTTAATAAATAATCAGATAATTCCTATGAATCACCAAACTTTGAGGGTCAGGTCAAGAAACATGACAAAGAGAGAGGCCTACTGATAAAAACTATGTATATAAACACACAAATGAAGAGGAAGCAAAGTGAAATTTAGCTGGGCTTTTCCAGGTAAAGGCATGTATAATATAAATTGACTGTAATACATTTCTAAGGTACCCAAGTTCTTCTCTCTCTCTTTGGAATGCTTGTTAAATTCATATGGAAGGTAAAAAAATAAAACAGGCAAACTGAAGCACACTATATCCTTGCGTTCTCATGTTCAAACTTAGTGATTAGTGACTGCTTGTTTTTTATTTCCTCAAGACCACAGAGAACAGAAGTGGGAGTGAGCCTGAAAATATCAATATTCTTTGGGATTTTATACTTCTTTTCATCTTCAAAGTGCCTTACAAAATTCTCTAATTAGGCTCACAGGCTCTGGCTCCTAGTTGTATCTCTAATCATAAGACAGCATACCTGCTCTTCGTTGCTTAGCTCTGAGCAACATGCCATTCTTAATCATTACTAAATTAAAGAAAAAAGTGTTTGTAATAATTTCTACTTAATTAAAACAAATCTGGACATTTCTTTAAATGCAAGTCCAATTGCATGGGCCCTAATCTATATTAGCAAAGTTTGGCCATTATTTATTTGGAGCAAAGATAAGTTTTAATTGTAAAATTATCTGTAATTAAATGTAATGGTTAAAATGGTTGCATTTCTGACCAACCTAGAACATTATTTGAAAGGATTTCATTTTATTCCCTTGAAAACTTGTAGTTTTACACATCCTTACTATTTCAAAAATTGCTTTTGAGCAGACCGTGCTTTTTAATAAACTTTTAGGTATCTGTGAGAGAGGTTAATCTTTAAACTGAGAAATTAACATAAAAATTAGGAAATCTTGGAGCACCTGGGTGGCTCAGGTGGTTGAGCATCTGCCTTCTGCTCAGATCATGATCTGGGAGCTCTGGGATCAAGCCCCACGTCAGGACCCTGCTCATCGGAGAGCCTGCTTCTCCCTCTGCCCCTCACCCTGCTCATGATCTCTCTCTGTCTCTTTCTCACACTCGCTCTCAAATAAATAAAATTTAAAAAAAAGAAAAACAAAATTAGGAAATCTATATTTTATTTTCATTTCTGGCACTGGCTAGTTGTATGACTTCAGGCAAGTCACTTACTGTTTCTGGATCTTGGTGTCCTCCTTTGTAAATTAGAGAAGTGTCTTCCAGCTCT
The DNA here is from genome assembly GCA_003697995.1 of Taxidea taxus jeffersonii. Taxonomy (NCBI): domain Eukaryota; kingdom Metazoa; phylum Chordata; class Mammalia; order Carnivora; family Mustelidae; genus Taxidea; species Taxidea taxus. The sequence continues at coordinate 49,676 of ML110593.1, forward strand.
GTGACCCTAAGAGTAATCATGTGCCTCTCAGAGTGTCTTACATGTATAGCTGTGCAAGAAAATGCTCTAGCATGTTCTATTAACAGCAGATGTATGTAGACTTGAGTGTCAGAAGAAACTACCTGGTCATTGGGCATGTCATCCCTCAGTCATCATACGGCCAATGACCTAGTGATAGAACAGGTCAGAAATATAAGCATCTGAACATAAGCCTTTACATGTCTTTGGTTTGCACCCACGTTGTGTGGAGAAAAAGTATGGAGTCACCTAAAAAATGTTTCCTGAGTCATTGGAAGATGCTACCTTCCCTTCCCACCCTCCACCTCTCACTGAAGCCTTCTTCAGAATTAGAGTTTCTTTCTTTTGTTATGCCTGATATGAAAAGTATAAAAATAAATTGTCATTTTAAGGTCTGTTGGCTACTCACATCTTCGAGTGAAGGGGATGTCCTATCCTTTTCTGAGAACATCCATTGAGATGGGGAGGAAGGTGAGGGTGTTAGGGAAGGACCATGATCTCCATCAAACTGGAAGAACCAAGAGTATGTGAATGGTGAGAAGAGAAGAGGCAGAAAAACACACTTCATATATCATCACTCAGAAAACAAAAAGGCCATCCGCCCCCCTCCGCCCCCGCCCACATGGCACAGCAAACAGCAGCTCTGGCCTGGCCATGAGGACCTGTCATTGTAAACGGGATTCTCTGCATTTGCAGTCTCCTGGGGGCATATTCCTTCCAGATCTAGACTGCATACCAGAAATGACAACAACAACCACAACAAAAAGGGAAAATATATTCCAATAAGTCAGAGTTCCCCCACAAGCTCTGTGTGAGCGTGGGCACGTGTGCTGGTGGTGTGGGACAAGGAGGGGGAAGCAGAACACACAGTCCTAGAACATTCTCATTTCAGAGGGAGCCAATTACTGAGTGGAAAGGCAAAGAATACAAGGATCGAATCTTCCTCCTAATAAACATACACCGTAATTCCGGAATAGATCGTTGTGTTTGCTGTGCATGCTGGGAACTCTCCCTTTGATAGGTATCCCTTGGGTATCTTGGGTTGGAGACGGTCCAAAGAAATAGTGGTAAAATAAGAATCCAAAATATTCTGGTTTGTTGTTAGACTCATAGTGGAATCTTTTGAGAAGGGAAGTCACTGTGATGGATTCACGTCTTAGTAAGTCAGTTGAAGTGCTGCACTTGTCTTTCAGGAGAAGATTCATGTAGGAATTCGTGCTGGTGCTCTGGCCAAACACTTCTCCACAGCGGTTCCGTCATCGTGAAACCCAGTCTGAGCAACAATGACTTAGGGTAACCACATCATATTCAAAAAAGAAAGACCCAGGATGCCCACTCTAACTTGAATTTAAGATAAAGAACAAGCATATATTTAGTATAAGCATGTATCATGCAATATTTGGGCCATAATTCCACTTGGTTTATCTGAAACTAACATTTAGTTGAGTGTCTTGAATTTCATCTTGCAACTTGAGGTGGTTTTCAGCAGAAATGTTTTTGGCCACTCTTGACGGCTTGAATTGAAATAAGAAGAGAAGCTCTGTTCCTGTGACACTTTTTCACATCATCTTGTTACCAAAAAAAAACCAGGAGACCACCACATTCCTGTAGGTTTGCAGTGAAAGCCCTGAGAGTGTGACCATGTGTGGACATGGCCTCTGACCCAATTTTATCATCTTGAATAACTATTTCTAAACAAGGGGGTGGTGCTTGTAAATTACAGAAAAGTTGCTTCATCCCCGTAATATCAGGACTGAATCCAGATTAAATAAATGGGACTGAGTGATTCACTGGCACTTTGTTAATCACTGTGTGAGCCTAATTGTGTAACACCTTCTCTGTGTTCTTCACTCCTGCCCGTCTTGAGGAAGCACCGTGCATTGTTTCCCCCGTGTGACGTGCTCTCTGCTGCAAGACTGCTCCAAACCCAAGCACAGCACAGCATAGGCTTCTCTGAGGGGGCCTGAGAACCCCATCTGGAACCCTGAGAGCCCCCATGGCCACCTAAATTCCAGTAGACCCCCAAACAACCTGGGTTTGAACTGCGCAGGTCAGCTCACACCCAGGGATTCTAGTGTAACTGTCATTCAGTTTAACTTTCACAGCCTCGCGTGGTCTGTGTGTTTTGGGTCGTGCAGTTGAAAACCGGGAGTGGTTGGAGTGGTAGTAAAGAACATAATTCTCATATAGTTGCTCTGGAGAAAATCAGGCACACAGATGGGCAAGCTGCCGAAATTGCTGGTCTTTCAGATAAATGCTACAAAGTACAGATGCTCCTCTTAAGTTCATCGGACTTCGTCTGAACAATCCAAGTCTAGAAATCAGTTCTCAAATCTACCGCAGTAATTTCTCCATCGAGAGTTCCAGTATCTCCCTGCTGAGTCTTTCTCACAGTACCTTACTTCTTTTACTTCCTTGTTGTCCCATAAAATGGAAAATCACAGGAGTGCAGTTAATACATGCTCAATGGAAACAAACCTTAGAACGAGTTTGCCATGTTAATTAGAATGTGATTTAAAATTTCCCCAATACCGGAACTGTGCTCTATTCAGAGAAGTTGGCTTCAGCTTAGGGGAAGATGTCTCTGCTTTAAATTTTTGGATCAATCTCAGTAAGAAATTTAAGCAAGGAATCAGGTATCTTATTGGAATGCCATTATAAGTACATATTTTGTAATTAAAGAATTAATACTCTGTAGAATTTAAATGTTAGTGTCTTTGTGATCATTGAACCCAACCTCTCTTCACAATTGAGAATATAGGATCTTAACAAAAAGAGTCTGTTTTAGGACACCTGGGTGGCTCAGTTAAGCCTCTGCCTTTGGCTCAGGTCATGATCCCAAGGTCCTGGGATCCGGCCCCACGAGGCTTCTTGCTCTTCCCTCTGCTTGTGCTCTCTCTCGCTATCTCTCCTTCTCTCTCAAATAAATAAAATCTTAAAAAAAAAAAGTCTGTTTATGATGATTTATTTGATTATAACATTTTGTATTTTTGTAATATTTATGTAGTCTCAATTTGTAAATATTCGATCCAACCTAGTAAAGATGGCTTCAGTGACAGTCTTGATCATTTGCTTATCAAACATCCAGGTATATTAGAAATCATATTTATTGTCTTGCTTATTACTAGGCGCTAAGTGCTATGTTAAGCATTTTACGTAAATTATCACATTTAATCCCAACAGTAACTCCATGATGTAGGTATTACTACTTTTCAGGTATTATGCAGATGAAGAAACTGGATTTAGCAAGTTTAAGGAACTTGCCCAGGGTCAATTTTACAATAGCTTGTAAAATTCTCATTTGCTTCAATTATTCTAGGGCCTGAGCTATCGAAGGGAAAATTCTATCACTGTGAGAACCTCAATTCCTGAGGCTGCATCCACATGAAGATTTTTAAGTAGCCCTGAATTATTTCCTCAGGCACTTTCTCACTATCTTAGTTCAGTTCAACACATATGCTTGGCCAAGTTCTTGCCTGTGAGCCCTGTGCCAAGTGATTGGGAGAAGGCGTCACCCTGAGAAGCGCAACAGGGTGGCCATTCCCAAGTTCTCAGCCCAAGGCTCGAAGCTAAGGCAGGAAGAGGGCTGTGATGCATTCTCCTTCAGAGAGTCTGGTATCTCAACAACAGGGGGAAATAATCCAAGCCAGCAGGTCACTTTACCCTCCCCACGCATCCAGAGACATGTAGGCTAAATGCTATTTGACCGTATGACAGAAGGAAGACCAGAATGAGCTCGTAGCTGGAGCTAAACGCAATGGTAAAATATTTCAAGAAGTTCTCTGGCTGCTTCACAAAATAGCCATCGTGTTTAGTTATTTTTTGGAGTTGTCCATCAGTATTCTCCCGCTTTGGGCATAAGGAAGATCTGAAGGTAATTTCATTCCCTGTTGAAATAAAGATCAAGACTTTGTGTTCCTGGACAATCGTTTGTCCTTCCTTCCTTCCTTCCTTCCTTCCTTCGTCCCTCCCTCCCTCCCTCCCTTCCTTCCTTCCTTTCTCCCTCACTTCCTTCCTTCCTTCCTTCCTACATTCCTTCCTTTCTTCCATCCTTCTTTCCTTCCTTCCTCCTTCCCTTCCTTCTTTCCCTCCTTCCTTCCTTCCTTCCTTCTTTCCTTCCATCCTTCTTTCCTTCCTTCCTCCTTTCCTTCCTTCCTTTTTTCTTTCCTCCCTTCTTTCTTTCCTTCCTTCCTTTTTTCTTTCCTTCCTTCTTTCTTTCCTTCCTTCCTCCCTCCCTCCCTCCTTTCTTTCTTTCCTTCCTTCCTTCCTCCCTCACTTCCTTCTTTCCTTCCTTCCTTTTTTTTTTTTCAAAAACCATTTCTAAACTCCATTTTCCACTTACTAAAATATGTCCTGCTGTTTTCCCTATACTTCATCTGGAACAAAGTGACAAGCCCCTTTTTAGTCCCACATAACTTCTAAATAAATGGCCAACTGTGGACATCAACAGCAGACCATATTTTTTTCCCCCTCTAAGCTGTTTGTCCTTCATTTATTTAAAAATTGCGAAATTCAGAATAAGAGCATGTTCAGTTGCAGAGAAGCTCTAGATTACATTCGGATAGAGTATCCATTTACCCTAATTAAAGAATTTAATTTCTGAGTACAAGGGATGAATGGAAAAAAATCACTATTTACTCAATGTTGACAGTAACAATCGTACCATTAATCATCTATCTACCCTATACCAGAAATTAAGATACTTTGCTTATCTCATAACTCCTTACAACATCTCTATAAAGTAAATATTACTCTCATTTTACAGATGGGAAACTAAAGCCCAGAGATGACACACAAGGAGAATGACAAAGGTTATTAACTATAAAAAGTCAGATTACATCCCAATAGTACTTTAACAACGTGTTTGTTTGTTTTTTTTTTAAATAAAGAGAGAGAGCTTGAAAGCATAGGAAGTGGAAGAGGGAGGGAGAGAGAGAGAATCTCAAGCAGTCTCTGCACGTAGCTCAGAGCCCCACACAGGGCTCAATCTCACGACCTGAGCCAAAATCAAGAATCAGATGCTTAACTGCAGGAAGCCCCCTTAACAAACATAGTTGGTAGTGTAAATCATAGATACCCCCATTGCTCCTAAACCCTAATAAAAAATAAGCACCATAAAACTGGCCACAGAGAACACTAGTCATAGAATGTAAACTAAATCATTAATTTAACCATACACATCTTTTGGTTTTAATAAATAGCTATTGCTCTAAATACAATCACAGGTGCCCAGGTCCAGCGGGGTGGGGTGGGAGTGGGGATTTTCTTGCCTTTTCTTGCCACTTGTCATTTCTACTGCTGCCAGGTTTCCAGCAGAAGTGTCTCTTAAAACTCTGACTTTGGGATAAGTTCTTTCCCCTTGATCCTATGCATCACATCTCCAAAGTAAGACACTGCAAAAGGCAGACACGAAAACTAGCTTCAATGGAAGCCATTTGGGTAGCTTGAATGTGTGTGTGTGTGTGTGTGTGTGTGTGTGTATAAATATATTTATATATAAATAAGGTTATATATCATTATAGTATATATTATTATATATTAATATAAATTGTATATTTCTATAATATATATTAAATATGTTATATAATCATATTAATAATAATTTTATTATGATGATGATGATCATGATTATTTATATAATTACTATATTAATATCTATTGAATATGTGATTTATGATTGATTATATGATTATTATAATGATTAATCATATAATATTAATATAATAATATATAATATGTATGTGTATATCATAGGTTATCAAGGAAACAGAATCCGTATCACCCATTTCTGAAATAAATTTAGATGTGTACTTGATGCAATATGGCATCCCCCTGAGTTTACTTCTTTTCATCCTCGCTCTCCCTTTGTTGTCTGGCTTCTTAAATTCCCCTCCAAATCCAGCCCAGAGTCCCCTCTCTAGCTCTCTTGGGCAATGAAGAAGAAGGATTTTTCCTGCCTATTTTCCTTAGGACTTAGGACTCCTCGAGTGAAGAATGGAAAAGAGTCTCACCTTTTCCGGGCCCCTGGCACCTGAGGAATCTTGCTCGCTGGAGAACCTCTCAGAAATATTTGTTGATTCTTCTATTCACTAGCAATTACTAGCACTCTGCTTGCTCCTGGACTTAGTTCATTCGGTTTTTAAAACCTTTTATTGATTTGTTTTCTTCTTTAGTGCCTCACATTCCTGCCCCAGGTGCTGAATTAAACCTGCCCTAAACCTGAATTAAAGGTGTCTTATTTTACCTACCATACTTCCCCACAAGCCATGCTATGCCCACAACCAATTAACATTTAAAACACACACACACACACACACACACACACACACACACACACACACACCTGTCTATTGAATATCCAGGAGACAAGAGCTATAGTTGTTAACTATAGCGTAAAATTCATGGTACACACAGATTTATTTATTTGTGTTACTGTAGAGCATTTTCTGACATTGAACATGAGACTTCTTTCATATACTATAATGTTTCAAGAATAAATATTCATTTCCAGGAAAATGCATTTCTTGAGGGATGTATTTGTTTTTTCTTAAACACTTTTTTTTAAAGATTTTATGTATTTATTTGACAGACAGAGATCACAAGCAGGCAGAGAGAGAGAGAGAGAGAGAAGCAGACTCCCTGCTGAGCAGAGAGCCCGATGTGGGGCTCGATCCCAGGAACCTGAGATCATGTCCTGAGCGGAAGGCAGAGGCTTTAATCCACTGAGCCACCCAGGCGCCCCTTGAGGGAGGTATTTGAATAATAATAATAATAATAATAATAATAGATCACTGGAAACCTATAAAGCTGGAAAATGACTCAGAATAGTAGCAGGAACCCGCCCAAATTGTCCTTTTTCCTTCTTTTCAAACCTCTGCATGTGTCTCCAGTTAATCCCACTATGTGAATTTTTTATTTAAAATGAAATGCCATGTGATGATAACGTATGACCGAATGATTAAAATAAAGCTAGTCTTTCCTTCCTTCCTTCCTTTTTTCCCTTCTCTCCTTCCCTTCTTTCTTTTTTCCTTCTTCATTTGTATTATTGAAAATTCACAGTAGAAAGTGTTTTAAAGTTTACCAGAAGACTTGAACTGGTCATTCTCATCATCCACTTAATTCCTTTGAATCCATAAAAATTGATCTTAGGCATTAACTGTACTCATTTGGGTAGCAATAAAAAAAGTATTCTAGGATAATTAAAGCTGTATCTTCGGATTCCACTTAAAATAAATAGAGACTTTTCCTTCTTCAGGTTGCCTTCTTAATTAGTCAGTGCAGGCTGTCTACATACTCAACTCCATTGAGTATGTGACTATAATGATAGTCAAAATTAAGAAATTTGCTATCGCTCATTTTGCTTTTTCTGAAGTGCAGTAGTCTTTGAAGAATAAAGATAAGCAATTCATCTTTACCACTGAGATTGTCAGAATATGTGTCCTTGGAACATAAAGACATATCATTCATGCTATAATAAAACACACATACTTTGATGTGTCTCCAAAGCCAAAACGAGGCTGCCCTCGGATAGTAAAATTCTCTGGGGGCTCATCGGTGGGAAAATGAGATCAACTTTTGAGGTGGATGTTGCATCTAAATAACAATAACCAAAACCGTAACTTATTACACATCGTCAAGTGTGGAGATAAAACATCAGTAGCATGTGTAGAAATGTCAAATAGGTATGTGGGAAACTACAGGTACACCAATTTGTAGAAACAGAAAATTGTCGCCAGTTCCCGTTATTTAAAGCGCACTGTTCTGAGACTTTAATTGACATTGTGATTTTGCGACTTTGAACTTTATTGTTCTGCTTTCCATTCAAGTAAAAATATCTGTATCTTTTTAAACTAGCAATTAGCTCCTCACAAGAACAAACATCCCTCCTTTGACCAATCGGATATAAACATAAATATCTGACAGGATTTGACGGAAATCATGCTACATGGAAAGTTCCTGAAACACTCTCAAATGTGTCAAAAATAAAAATTGTATGGACTTAGAGGATCATCATTTAAATATTTTCCAGTAGGATGCAAACCAGCCTTTTCAGGTTTCCACCTTGTTGGCTTCCTCAATAGTGTAAGCGCCTTGTAAGTCACCTGCAAAACAGCAAAATGAAGATTGTTTACAATCATACTCCCATGTTCTCAAGACGGGGACTTCTTAGTTTAATCTCATCACTTGTGAAGGTATTTACTTTTTAAAAAAATGGTAAAAACTTAAGACATAATAGTAAACACAAAAATTAAACAGCAAAACAAAAATGTCAACACAATCAAGAAATAATAACATCCCAGAACCTTATCTTTTATTTTTTAAAAATTATTCTTGAAGAGTTTTAAAAATTTGAAAGCCACTGACACAGGGGCACTGGTCAGATCCAATACAGTAATTTACAAAAAGGTGTTTAATGGAACTCTCAAGGGACATTTCCCAAATCCTAAACATAACCATAAATAACGATGATCTCATTAATGGGTCATGACTAATGTTTTAAGCCAACCAAACTATTTCTAGTGTTCATCACGACTCTGAGAAGTGATAGGATTTTTCTCCCTTTTCTAGACAAAAGAACCAAGACCCACTAAATTTAAATGTCTTGTTCAAAACATACAGCTAGTAAAGGGGAGAACATAGGCCTGAAGCCTGCTCAGCGTAGCTACAAAACTATTTATATGTTCCATGCTGTTCCTGGTGGCCCTCAGGCAAAGCATTCCTGGTCATCACAGATCAGTAATGATTATCTGCAAGTGAGCAATGCTAGAAAAAGGGAAAACTGAAATTTCTGGCTGGTATGTTTGTTTGCCACCATTTTAATTTCCTTTATTTCCCTACTCCAAAGACCATATTATTTCCTAACAAAACAGGGAAAAAATATAATCTATTTTGTGAGTTCATCACCTATATGGTTAATAAAATGCATAACTTGAATTAATGAATCTATCCCTTTAGGCATGTCAGAGCTCTATATTTGAAAAGTATAAAATGCACAAAGGGGCCATTTTTGTCATCTTTTAAAATAGTCAAAACTTGCCTCACTACTTAGATTTAAACTTCATTTTCAGTCATTGGTTGATAGAGTCTTTATGTCAATTAGATACAGATGCTAACCTCTGACTCTGTTGGAATCTTTTGA
>ML110594.1:0-11184 GCA_003697995.1 Taxidea taxus jeffersonii
CCCCCCCATTTCCTCCATCACCAACACCACTGTGGTGCGGGTACTGGTATGATCCCCATCTTACAGGTGAGGAGCCTAAAGCTTAGAGTAGTCGAGTAACTTTCACAAAGCACAGGGCTAACAGGACCCAACACCGGGTCCCTCTGATCTCAGAGTCCATGCTATTATGTGTGCTGTGTGATCCCCATATAGTAAGTTCTACAACTGGGGCTGATGAGACACAATGTGTGTAAGGCATAGCTCCTGGTGCCTAGTAGATAGTTTGTAAATGTCTCTTGCATTGAAAGGCTAGATTTCTCTTCCTTTCCTGTATCCTTTCTGGAAAAATACAACATCTGTGTCTTTGTCAAAGTTTTATTCATGTCCTTGCCCTAGGCCCTTGTCTGAGTCACTGAGCACCCATCCCAGGCCTCAGGTGTTAATCTATAAAATGGGAGTATGTGGGAGTTCTTACACATACCACTGGTTTGGGTGTAAATTAGTATAGCCACTTTGGAAAACGGTGTGGCAATGCTTAGTAAAGATTCTGTGATGTGGCAATTCTGCTCTTACCCTAAAGCAGGTTTGTTCCACCTCCACACTGTTGACATTGTGGGCAGGGATTCCTTTGTTAGGATATTCTGTGTCTTGTGGGATATTTAGCAGCATCCCCAGTTTCTATCCACTGGATGCCAGGAGCGTCCCCCAGCTATGACCACCAAAAAGGTCTCCAGACATTGTTGCCAATGTCAATGCCAAAAGGGAACAAAATCCCTATTGAAACCGCTGCCCTAAAGGCATCCTTGCAAATGCGCATCAGGAACAGAGCCACATGGTTTGCAATAGCATAAATGTGATAACAGCCTAACTGTCTACTAACGGTTGAATAGTGAAGTCATCACAGCATTGCCACAAAACAGAATAGACTACAACAGCGAAAATGAACTACAGCTATTTATGTCAACATGGATGACCTTCCTAAACACAGGCTTAAGCAAAACAATAAAAAGCGAGTGGCAGAAGTCTACATGTAGTATAATTCTATCTATATAAAATGTAATGACACATAAAATGATGCCATATACTATTTAACGTGTGTGCGTATGTGTATATATATATATATGTATATATATATATGTATATATATATATACTTTACATATATGTGTGTGTATGAATAGGTATATGCAGTAAAACTAAAAGGAAATGCATGGACGTAAAACCAAATTCAGTACACAGTTCCTGGCATGAGGGCAATCTGTGCAGATCACATGGGCTTCCGTTCTGCTGGTGTAACTATTTCCCACAACGGGTATATGAGTATCATCAGATTATTGTTAGGCCTCTTTTCTATGTCTGAAATATTTCATAATATTTTTTAAAGGACTTGGAGTGGTTCTAATGGGGGAAGGGCACATAGAATAATCACTTTGGGAACCTTCCTTGATTACACACATCTGCCTCTTAAAGATTCTGAAATCTTCTTTCCAGTTCACTCCCCATATCATCAAACAAGAGTCACTGCCTTGGTCACTGTTCCCAATAGGAATATGTCCTCCCCTCAGGTGTTGTAGGGTTGAAAACCAGCAGTCACTGGATAATTCTTGAGGCTGCATCCTCAGACTTACTCTGCCACTCTAAGATCCTATGATCCCATAAAATAAATGAGTTTGGAGGGTCTATTAGGTGGATAAACATAAAACAAACATGCCTCCCTCCAGTCTGCAAAGCTCAGCCCAAGGACTATTTCACGTCGGGCCCTGGACAGGGTCCTAAAGATGGATCCTTTGGGGGTAGGAAGATGGATGCATCTGCCAGAGTGTTTGAAACCATCCTTGTATTCATGGCCAACAGGGGTGTCCTGGGACTCAGGAAGCACCACAGTCTTCACCTGACAGTTGCAAAAATGAAGACTCAGCACAGTCAACTTATTTGCAAGTAATCCAATGAGTGAGTGTCAGAGACACGAAGAGACTCAGGTCTGCCTTCAGATCCCAAATCCCATGTCCTTGGAATGCTGCCTTCCTACAGTAGTAACTCTCACCATTACAACTGAGAGCTAATTAGCAATGCAGGAAATTAAAGCCAGAGATTTCCCCCCAAAAAAACACAATTGACAAATACATGCTCTGCACTCAGAGAAAGGACAGCAGGCTGGAGGAGTGTGGGCCATCAGGCCTCCAGCTGGGCCCTGATGGGTTGTCTTTTGTTGGCAGAGAAAAGAAGAGAGAGCATTCCATGTGGGAAAATCCACAAGGGAATGGGCAGAGGGCAGTACAGGTTAAGTTCTGCAGGCCAGGAAGACAATGTCAAATGCATCCTGTTTGGAACATAGCTGGTTGGAACGGGTGCCCCATCTGTGATTCTGTCTGTAAGGACAGTCCCTGGACTGGAGATTCCTCAGTGGCTGAGCTAGGTCTTAGTGATGGATTCCCAGTGCCTGGGGCATAGTAGACAGGAAACATGATGTTGGAGGGAGGGAGAGAGGAAGGTAGGAAGGCAGGAAGGAAGAAAGCACTGAAGCTGAAGGCAAGGAGGGAAGAAAGGAAAGAAGGAAGTAAACAATGTGCATATTGAATTGGAGTTTCTGTTGAAATTCCAACAGAGCCTGGATCCCTCCTGAGAAAGCAAAAGTGGTAGAAATTGAAATATGTCAGTGGATATCTAAATGCCATATCTCACAGATTTTATTTGCAAATGAATTTCCACCAACAGTTAACTTTTGCTCAAATCAACAATTTGCACTGGTAACTGACACACACATTGAGCACTCATTAATAAATGTGCTCATTACTCTTCCCTACTGAGTAACGTGAACTCCTATGTTCTAGCCTATTCTAGGCAAAGAGACCTACATGTCCACCTCTTCAGTGACCCTGGTAGGGAAGGGCAGAATGTAGAAGGAGCCTGCAGACTGAAAGGTTGGGGTGGGGGTGGGGGGTCCTGAAGTTCATCCCAAAGGACATGGAATTCTTGAAGCAGAGTTCAGGATCCTCCCAAAATTGATCTCCTAGGGATGTTTGGGATAGTTCTTCCTGAGGGTTTTCTAAAATCCAAGAGGAAAAACCAGAAAGCTTGCCTCCCTTACCCCCAGGCTCCATGGAGCTGGTGATGAATCAAAATGAAACAAACAAATGTGTCTTTGAGAATTAACTACCAGAGGGCTGAAGCCAGGGGTGGAGAACCAGCCCCGATGGATTCCACAGGAAGCTGCTTGGAGCTGGACACCTCTTTCTAATGATGCACGTATAAGAGACAGGCTTCCAGGTAGATGTGGTGAGGTTTTTTACATTTCAGCAACTGCCCCATCCCCATAAACCCACAAATTGCCCATGAAGGGCACTAATGACTGGCAAAGAAGTAAAATCATTTTTGGGACCAAATGGATCAAATGTGTAGAATATCTAACCCAGTGGAGAAGGGAGTAGCTATTGATACTGTAGGTATTCCTGGAGAGAGAAGCAAAGGGCCTAAGGGAAAGAACTGAGCAGAAACAGGAAAGTTGGAGACCAGGACCCACTCTGAGCCCATCTCTAACCACCCACCACCACTCCTCCCAACCTTTAAGTTAGGGCTGCACCCTAACTTAAAGTTAGGGCATTGTATTTTTTCAACAAATATGTGTTGAGAAACTACAATATACAGGTAATTGAAAAGGTTAAACAGAACTTGCGAAGTAAAAATCCTAGAAGACGTTTTAGACATTGTGAACTTCCTAATGGGAAAGTCTTTTCTTTTTATCTATGCTCAGTGTCTGACGCATGCCCAATAAATAACAGAGAAAGAAGGAGAGGGAGGAAAAGAGGGAAGGGAAGAAGGGGAGTGAGGGAAGGAGGGAGGGAAGTATATTACGTTATTCTTGTACAGTTAACATCATCATTATAAAACTAATTTAAACAAACTTAGCCAGTGCCCCCAAAAGGGCTCCAAGATAAGGGCTAGGATAAAGAACACAAAAATAATTTTCCCATTTTGACCAGTGATGGGAATAATAATTATTTTCTCTCTGAACCATAACCATCTTGCAGTTAAATAATTTGCTTTCTGGTAGAATCAAGAGCTCAAAAATGGTGCTCTGAGGAATTCTTTCATTTCTTTCCCACCTTTCAAAGAAAAGAAAACTCCAAGTGCAATTATTGGCATTATTTTTATACCAACTGCAGAACGTTCTGGAAGATGAGGCTTCTACCAAATTAGTTTACCCAAATGAGATTTAGACAGTACCTTACCACTCAGAGACCACTCAGAGACCCACATACCATCAGCAAGCCTTTCTGTGTCCAGTGAATGTGGACATGGCTTTGCACACGTGGTTTCGTTTATCTGCATGAACTACTCCAATCTTGTGGGATGTTACACCACAGGACACCTCTGTTTACTTCGGGTTACACAGCAGTGAGCAAACTGAGAGCAGCAGAAGTAGCTCACTAAAACAGAGTTTCATGCAAATGGGGCTGACATGCAAATGAAATTTAAGCAGCAACAAATACTTACCTGAAACCATTTGTCAGGAAGGAAGATTTGTGGTTAGAAAACTGAGGTTCAAGCACTCAGAAATTTCCAGAGGAAGTCTGATTCCCCTACCTTAAATAGTATTCCTTTCTGTCCCCAGATTCAAAGCTCCAAACTGTAACAACTCAATCTATGACTATCCATATCCATATCAGGCCTAGCTGATATGGATATGGATATGATATGATATGTATGAGCTTATGAATAATAATGATAATGATACTAGTATAGTTCTTTCTGTGCTTAATTACTAATTCATTTCAATCTTTACAACTCTCTTAAGTAGGTAGTATGATTATCTCTGTTTTACAGGTGAGAAAACTTAGGCGCAGAGAAGTAAAGTAACTCACCAAAATCAGAGACATGATTAAGAAGCAGAGTTAAGAGTCAGTGCAAGGAGTCTGGTCCTGGAGGCTGTGCTCTGAGCATCTGTGTTGCAGTCTCATTCACTGGGTGTCAGAGACTGTGTTGAGAGGTGATAGCATGATCTTATTTCATTATTACAACAATCCTAGGATATGGGTTCCAATATTATCCCCATTTTACAAATAAGGAAACTGACTCCAGAAGTTTAAATTATTTGTCCCAGGTCACATAGCTAGACATTGGCAGAGCTAAAATTGAAAACCAGTGATTCTGTGAACCCATGGTTGTTTGGCAGAAACTAGATGCCATGGACTGAATGTCTGTGTTTCCCCAAAATCCATATGTTGATGCCCTAATGCCAAATATGATGGTATTTGGAGCTGGTAATTAGGGAGGTAATTGGGTTTACATGAAGTTATGAGGATCAAGCTTTCATGATGGGATGGGTGACCTTAAAAGAAGAGAAGTGACTAGAGGTCTCTGTCATGTGAGGACAAGAAGGCAACAATCTACAAGCCAAAAAGAGGACTCTCACCAGATCCCAACCACACTAATACCCTGATCTCGGACCTCCCAGCTTCCAGAACAATAAGAAATAAATATCTGTTCTTCAAGCCACCCAGTCTATGGTATATTATTACAGCAGCCTGAGCTAAGACACTAGACATTTGTAAGTGTGACCATCTTGGCCCCCAAGATTCCTAAGGGACCTTGAAGTTCATGGCCAGTGTTCAGGTGTCAGGATGTAATAGTCTGAATTGGAATCCAGTCTTCTGTGGTGTCTGGGTCAGAACAAAAGTCAGGTATCTAGTAGATGAGGTCAACTCACCACCCACCCATCCCCACCCCTTCCTCAACACCCCTGCTTTAACCCCATCCCGCCAACCATACCCAAAGAGAATGTCTCTGAGTGATCAAACCTTTGTTTCTTCATGGCAAACAGCCCAACACAGAGGGAAAATAAAGCCTGCCAGTACTGACAAAGAATTGAAGAGGGCCACCAAAGTGAAGATTCTCAGCTGAAAACTAGTAAATAAGGACAAATTAGGGAGACAAGTGTCTGGTTCTGTGCAGGCTCATACCTACAATGCAGACACATTCACCTTACAATCTGTGTGAAAGTAAGAAAAAACAACTTGTGAAATGAATTCCACAAGTGCTTCAGTTAGGGCAAAAATTTCTCATCAAGTGAAAGATGGAATTCCAATAAAAATTTAAAAGGAGGTTACACGTAGAGGGAAGGGCTGTGTGGATGCCACGTGATGCTGGATGGAAATGGAATGTGAGAAAAAGGGAGGCTCTCTAATAAACAATTCATGGATCTCTCACAAATACCAAACTGCAGATACATCATTTATTAGCTGGACATGTGGGAGAATATGGACTTTGGAGGCAGGTAGATCTGGACCCAACACTCAGACACCCACTACCTAGAAGACCTGAATTTACTGCTGATCTTCTTAGAGATGAACATGGCAATATCCCCAGAGATATGCTATAAGAATACAGGAGGTGGCCTGCATAAGGCACCCCACAATGGCTAAAAAATAGTAGTTCGGTCTGCCTGATTGCCTTTGAGGTAAGTCACCTGAGAGGCAGATGTCCCTAAAACTCAGCGTTCAGAGATAATCAGAAAGAGACCAGGCTTTGAGGCCAGAGTTCTTGGAAGAATTTAAGTCCTTGGGGCAGCTGGGTGGCTTCATCGACTGAGCATCCGACTCTTGATTTTGGCTCGGGTCTTGATCTCAGGGTCATGAGCTCAAGCCCCAGGTTGGGCTCTATACTGGCCATGGAGCCTACTTGAAAAAAAAACAAAAACATTTAATCCTTACATGGTGCCAGCAGGCAGAAAGGGGGAGCCACTACTCCTTTTTCTCCTGTCACGTATTCCCGGAAATTCCAGAAAGCAGCAAGGGATGAAGTCTAGCTCCTGCCACTGGACCTTGCATCTAACAGATTCTCAGTAGTCCATGTCAGTCCATGTCAGTGGAACTGAACTAGGAATGCTGTGCGTGAGGTGAAATAGGGCAAAAGGTGAAAAATGTGGGACAGAAGCATGGCTGAGATCAGCATCAACTGCCTTGAGCTGACATCTGGAACAATGCGTGTGCATAAGTTTGCAAAAGGGGAGAATGCAGAGGGAGGAGAGAGTCAGAACAGCACCAGTCTCATAAGGCAGAGAGCTGTTGGAAAGGAAGCAAAAGAGAGGGAGCAAGAAGCAGGCAGAAACCAGAAGAGGTACAGGCTAGAGAAGCCAAGAGAACAAAGTGTTGACTTACCAGAAGTTTCTCTGCTCCTAATTTAGTTCCTCATGTCTGGCTATGCTAATGCCTACAATTCCACTAAGCCCATTGGGTTAAGCATTATACTCACTAGGGCTCCAGAAGAGGAGAAACACAGAAAGTCAGACAAACCTCTGGGCAGGTGAATTTGTCAGGTTTCCTTCTGGGCAGGTGGGGTTTGGAAGGCAAAGCAGTGACAGTGGGGTTTCCCACCCCCATACCCAGCCCCTTTCCTCTCCCTGCTGATCTCCAGATCTCCATAGCATAAATGCTCCTACTGTAGCTGATCAGAGCACCGAAGACTTAACAACTGCCTCAATAATTCCCTAAAAATTTGGCCATCCGCTTCCCCAAGCTGGAGTGGGCTGACTCTGGACACCCCTGCGGAGGCACAGATGAGAGGGGAGATTGATGTATAGAACCAAGAAGGAAATACACAGCAGAGAAGGCAAGAGTTTGCGGAGCCTCAGTCTGATATGTAGAATATCTTCCCCCTTCACAAAGAAGGAAAGGAAAGAGAGATGATGGTTCACATTTAATCACTGGTTGTTGTTTAAAATACATTGTATATGTGGGAGAACATTTCAACAATGGGCCTCCCTCTGACCCAGGCCCTCAGTTCCCTTCCCCAGAGACAACTAAAATTCTCTTCATCCATGTACCCTCCTGAAACCATGTCACATATATGCCCACAGATTATGTACGTGCTTCTCTTTTCAAAATTAAAATGGCAATATGCTAAACAACTTACTTTTTTCCTTTAATAATGTATTTTCAGTGTTCTTCCAAGAGAAGATAGAGAAATGTGTTGTATATTCATAATGGCTGTGTGGTATGCACTATAATTCATTTAACCAGTTTCCTCAGTGATAAGCATGTAAGTTTTTTCTGTTTTCTGCTATTACAAATGACGTGGTGAATATCCTTTTACATACACACACAGACACACATATACACATCCATGTATTTAGGTATCCCTTTAAGTGAAATTCCAGGATCAAAGTGTATGTATACTTTTTAATTCTTTTTTTTTAGTTTTTTTAAAAGATTTTATTTATTTGACAGAGATCACAAGTAGGCAGAGAGGCAGGCGGGGGGGGGGGGAAGCAGGTTCCCCGCCAAGGATGCAGGGCTTGATCCCAGGACCCTGAGATCATGACCCGAGCCCAAGGCAGATGCTTAACCCACTGAGCCACCCAGGCGCCCCAATACTTTTTATTTCTGATGAGTTTTTCTCTCCTAAAGAGGTTGCATGAATTTACATCCACAGCAGGTCATGAGAGCGTCCTTCCCACCCCTCCCCCCAACACTGTTGCCCATGTGGTGTATTCTCCGAATCTGAAGCCAGCATTCCCTAAGTGCAAGCTCTGCTCTCATGCCTAGCGTGGACTCTCTTATTCCCAGAAGAGGAGACTGGGCCTTATGAAGATCAAGGAACCTTCTCAAGGCCAGGTCTCTGTGATGGAAGTCCCAGTCTTCTTCCTTTTCTGCATGTTGGCCCCCATTCCCCACCAGGCTCACTGCTGCCCATCCCATGTAGGGAGAGTGTGATGCCCCCCACCCACGACGCCCAGAAGCTTAGGACACACCTATAACCCACACCTTTGCTTCCTCATCTTTTGCTTTCTTTCCAGGAGTTTTGCTCAGTCGGTTTTGCTTTTAGTGATTTGTCCTACTGACATAAAACCTGCCCAAACAGGAATATGACTGTAGACCCAGCCCAGTTTACAATTACTTTCTTGGTGATCCAGTTTCCGGGGGCAGTCTGTGATGTCAAAACAGGGACCACCTACAGTCCAGAATAAGCTTGATTGGTTTTTACAGGAGAACTACAGGCAAATTGTTGTCCTTTTGAAAAATAGCCTTACCCTCTAAGCCTGTCGCAGATCGAAAGCAGTTAAGTCTTTTCCCTTCTCCCTCCGAGTCCCGAAGGGGATAATGCCACGAGACGCTGCCGGTTAGGGTTACACTCTGGCAGCAAGGTGTAGCGGCTTGGTGAAGGCTATGGCGGGATTTCCTTCAGAGAGGAGGAAGTAAAAGCAAAGCTACTATGAAACCCCGTAGGGATTGCCGGCTAGGAGGAGGAGAAAGGTGGAGGGAGCGGGAGGAGTGGGAGGGAGGGAATGCGGAAGACAGACTGGTGAAAATCAGCCGAGCACTTAGGAGAACAGCGGGAAGGGCGGCTTGGAAGACCGGCTTTAAATGCCTGCGGGCATCCTGCTGGGTGGTGCGCCAGCTTCCCGGCAGGATGTGGGCGGAGGGCGAGTCCGAGGGGCTGCAAACTTTGGGAATAGTGGTGGTCCTGTGCTCCTCTCTGAAACTTTTGCACTACCTCGGGCTGATTGATTTGTCAGACGGTAAGCGAACTCTTGAGCTTCCCTATTTTTGAGAATGTGTTTTTCAGCTTAGGTTGTTATGAGTTTAGAAAACGCACGCAAAATATCGCGGAGACCCGGGAGCTTTGCAGGCGACCCGCTGACTTCCCGCGGTGCCGGATCTCTCGCCTCCGTCGGACCGCCAGAGTGATGCGCTGTCCGTGGTGCGGAAACGCGGTACCTGGAGAGTTGGAGAACGGGAGGGGTTTAGATCCTGCCCTGTGTGTATGTGGGTCTTGGCGGACTACTAGCTCCGTGAGACTAGCACAAAACATCACAGTCCTCTCTCAGTCTGATAGCTCTATTATCGGTAGAAGCCGATGACTTTTAGAAGCCATTATGTTGATTAACTTTTAAGAAGTAGGTGGGAAGATGATGTGTTAAAACTTTTGTAAAATGCTAATCACAGTGCTGGACAATTAGAAGACATTTAGCAAATATCAGTTCCTTTCCCCAGCCCTGCACCCCGAACCCTCATAAGCATCCTTACCCATAAAACCAACTCATTAGCTGTGACTTTACCTTCTACTCCTTAGTGAGAAAGTAGTCAAAAATTTGGGTTAACCCATGCTGTTTGTGACTAAAAAGTTAGTGGTTTGGTTTCCAAAGTTAAGAAGTTCACAAAGTGAATATGTTCTTCCTTCTTATGAGATTTTGTCCCAAATAGGACATAGTTTGTTTATATAATTTTTATTACATAAAATCAGACTTCTGGGAAGATTCCAGTTTTTATGAGCAACGCATTTAACAAAACCAGCCTCTAACAATATATATTCAATGTATATATAATGCATATTCAATGTGTATTCTTCCATAACTGGATAGTGTAGACAATTTCTCTTCCAAGAGGCATCGCATGCCATAAATATACATAATAATGAAATACATTTGTAGACAAAGGACTAGCTGAAGTACCAACCAAAGATGAGCTAGAACAGAGACTGAATGTGGGATGATGTGGTTGGGTGAGCTCTGGACTAGGGAGTCAAGAGACTTGGTTTCTATTAACGATTGCTCTCTACTTAATCTTAGAGTCATTTTCATCTGGATCTCAGTTTCCTTATGAGAATATTGATAATTTTCAGTCTCTGCTTCATGGGATTCTGGAGTGACCCAAACATTTCCTTGTTCCCAGTTTTGTGGTGGGGGCAGTAAGGCAGACTCTGGGCCCTTCTTCCCTGCTTCAGCAAAACTGGTTTCCCCTTATCTGTCCTATATGCCAGGCCTGTATATGAGAACTTGCTAAGCTTCAGCTAAAATTTAGGGAATCCATGATTCTATGATTCCATGATTGTGTTTCCCTGAGATTTTGGAAGCTGAAGCACATTCAGAAAATTATTTTTCTTGAAAACCACCTGAAATCTAACAATCCGGAAGAATAGTTCTTTGTGCGCATAGGAACACTTCCAGGCCCTCAGTCCCTTATACATGCTCCTCTCAAACCCTATACTCAGCCTGCCAGTCCGTAACAACTGAGCAAAGCCCCTGTTCTCCACCATATCCCGAAAACATGTTTCATCCCTGTTCTGAGCTTCAAAGCAGATATCCACTGATGACAAATTAATGTAAAAGAAAGTTCCAGAGAAACTTCCTTATAAGGCTAAAGATGTGGTGGAAAATACTACCCTGTCCTCCTTTTCCATATCCAAACATGTCCATCTCTCTTCTCCT
>ML110594.1:11584-44918 GCA_003697995.1 Taxidea taxus jeffersonii
CTCCTTCAGCTTCTCAAGATTATAGCTTTTGGTTTTATTACCACAGAAAATATCAGTTACTCATCTAATGTTATAGTAATGAGGGGGTTAGGGTAAAATGTAGAGAACATATGCTCAAGACCGCCTCCAGGAACCCTGGGTGAAGGAAGGGATTAACATTTATTCAGCACCTACAATGTCCCAGGCATAGTGCCAGGTGCACGTGAGCTAATGTGAGCCTCCAAACAACACTCTAAGGAAAAAGATTAAATATTAGCACTAGAAAGTAAATATTATTGTTCCTTTAAAAAAATTTTTTTTAATTTTATTAATTTGAGAAAGAGAGAGCATGAGCTGGGGGGTGGAGGGGCAGAGGGAGAAGGAGGAGCAGACTCCCTGCTGAACAGGGGACCCAGCCCCAGAGCCCAGAGATCATGACCTGAGGTGAACGCAGATGCTTAACAGACTGAGCCACCCAGGTACCCCTCATTGTTTCTTTTATATAAAGAAGAAGACAGGTTTAGAGAAACTACATAAACTTTCCAAAAATACAGCAATAACAGGATGGAGATATTTATCTCTAAAATTTCGCCTATTATCCTGTAAACCAAGTGGCTCAATGAGTAAGATGGGGTCTGTGGTCTGTTATTAAGTCTATACCACACCATCTGTTATGCTAGAGCTTTTCCCATATGGTCCAAAATGCCATGTTTAATGTGTATGTGACATCCGAAATTCTGTCCACCCATTTGAGTCCCAAGAGGAAAATACCACGTCCTATTAAATATGTCGGGACCAATGTGACGCAGTCATCCTAAAGAGAGCAGGAGAGCAATTCTCAAGAACCTATCAGTAGTCTCTCTTCAGCACTCCATCTTATCCTTATTTTATTTTCCAACAGTAAGTTTAGAATAGTATAGATATGGGGCCTAGAATCAAAAGAGCTGGGTTCTAATCCTGGATGTGCCAGTTATCAGATGACCTTGGGCAAGTCCCTTTTCTTCCCTAGCTTTCACTTTCCTTATTTGTCAAAATGGAGACAGGAGGATGATGATTGTATTAACTTCCTAGAACTTGTGTAACAAATTACTTCAGATCAGATGGCTCAAAACAACAGAAATTGCTTCTTTCACAGCTCTGGAGGCTCGAAACCCAGAAGCAAGGAGTTGGCAGGGCTGTGCTCCTCAGCCTCTAGGGGAGAATCCCTCTTTGCCTCTTGCTCTTTCTGGTAACCCCAAGTGTCCCCGGCCTTGTGGCAGCATCATGGCAATCTGTCTCCATCAGCACATGGTATCTTCTCCCATGTGTCCCGTCTTCACCTTAATGACCTCATCTTAACCGCCAGTCAGTCAGACTCATCACCCGTCCCTCCAAGGGTGTCCAAGATGAGGACGACAGCAGGGGCTGCAGAGAGGAGAAGATGGGGCAGGAGCATGGGGTGGCAGACAAGTAATACCCTGCAGAAAGCTCAGAGACCATTACCAGTGAATGCTCCGCCTCTCCCTCCCCTGCTGCTCACTGGGGCAGCCTCCCCCTCACCAGAGGGGAGCCCTCTCTTCCCAAAGCACCATGTCTACTGGTGCTGCCACAGCAACTTTAGAAGTAGCTCACCATTACAGGGCCAATCATGGACTGTGGCGGTGAGGCACACATCAGTGTTTCTCAGGGTGGGTTCTCCAGCCGCCATGTCATCCACCTGTCTCCACATAGGGTTATTTTGCTGTGTGCCCAACCATAGCTTGTTTACAGAATTGGGAATGCCACAGGCTATGCAAACCACCACCAAAAATAATAGCAACAGTAATAACCTCACAAACTCGGGGAAACCATGAGCATCCAGATGTGCTCATTGGGGTCTTTAGAAAGAGTCAACTTCCCATGCATTCTAAAATGTGTGAAACATGTGGTATTACTCCAGAAATTTTGGATGGCAAAAGATTTGAAATGTGGTGCATAAGAAGCCAACTACCCACACACACCCCGCTTTAACTATTTCTTATGGATTTAGTGCCTGCATAGTCTTTATAGCTTAGGAACCCATCGTCCATTGAGTATTGCACTTGGACAGCAGAGAAATCTTTTCAGATATGGACATCTCATGTTACTGTTGAACTAATTCTGTAGTTTAAAAAAAAAACTGAAGTTCTGGGGCTTTGACTTCAAGGATAGAAAATAACAATTTCAAGACTCAAGTCAAGTCTTCTCAGTCCCACTACAGGGCCCTTTCTCTTGTCCAAATACAGTAAAACTGTGCTGGAGCATTGGGAACATCACTGTTTCTACTCATCAAATGTTTGTTATCACTCCTCTCCATAAAGTACTCATAACCCAGTCCAGTTAGATTGCCGTGGGCTGAGTCATGGCCATCCAAAGATATCCTGTCCAATCCCTAGAACCTATGAATGTCAACTTACAAGGGAAAAGGTTTTAGCAAGTATGATTAAGTTAGGAATATCGAGATGAGATTATCCTTAATTATCCATGCAGGTTGTATATGCCATCCTAAGTTCTATATGTCATCATAAAAGAGAGGCAGGCAGGGGTTAGACACAGACAGAGAGGAGAGGGTGATGTGAAGCTGGGAGCAGGGATGGGAAGGAGGGCCACAAGGCAAGGAGCTCTGGCAGCCACCGGAAGCTGGAAGAGGTAAGGAAGGGATTCTCCCCAGCACCTTTAAAAGGAGCATGACCTTGTTGACACTTCTAGATATAGACCGAGGATTCATATACCCTCCCAGCACTGAGTAAACAGAAGAACCCAAGTAGATTGTTCTTCCACAGCCTTAGACCCAAACCTCTCTCTTCTCTTTTTCTTCTTTCTACCTCCAGATTTGGTTATTTTAATGTTTCCGTAGATATTGTTATACTTAAAATGGTGCGCTTAAGCCTTGATTCCTTAAATATTGGCTTTGAGCAGTCTCTCCTGCCCACCTTCTCCAAAATATCCAAAGACAAGCACACTTCTACTTCCCTTACTTCTCTGGTCTTTCTCTCTAACTACCACATCTGTTAATTGCATTATCATTTTTACATTGCCAAGGTTTAAGATTTCTGAGAATATGCCTCTTTCAAGGTAACTGGGAGGGGTTTCCCCAAGCCTTCATCCCTCATGAGGATGACCCTGTCTCCTGCTCTGAGTGGACCCCCAGGTCTGTGTCTAGAACTGTCTACTTGTATGACCGACAGAAGGACAGAAATGCATTCTGCATCAGAAGAATGCATTCTGTGTTCAGAAACCTTTCCAGTCCTTGGGACCTCACAAGGACATCCAGAACTACCCAGGCCTGGAAAGCCATCCCCTCATTCAGCCACAGACTGAGGACCCCCACCCCCTGCACCTGACCAATAAAACAAGACTGATCCCAGGTCCCACTCTGCTAAAGCTCACCTTCTTCCCCAACCACACCCGGAAGCTGAGAAAATCTCCTAAAATCCAGTGTAAAGACACTAGTTTTGCTAGCATACCCGGTAGCTTAAAGTCTGTCATAGCAAGCATGGTCAACTTCTTTAAGTGTCTTTTCCGATACAAGATGATAGATTCTGAGAAAAGTTGAGGCCACATCCGAACCAGAGCAACTGCATGTGGCTGGTCTGAGGTTCTTTAGTAAAAGAGAAACATCAAAGGTGTAACTCCCTTGCTTTGTAAAAACATGTTTTCCTACTTATTTACATAATAATCACACAAGTTATATGTGAATGAACTCTCAGGGTTTAATAATCCCTTACCATAAAAATAAAGTGAAAGTGCCATAGCTTGCCTGCTGCCCCAGTCCCACGTTGTCCCTGGGGCCAAGCGTGGTGGTGACACCAGCGCTCAGATTCCTGGTACCGACAGAGAAAGACCACCACCCGGTTTACAGTAAGAAAAGTGAATATAGAGTGTGCCTGAGGAATAAAATGAACTTGCTTTGAGAGTCCACCCTATTTTCAGCCACAGAAGAAACCGGAGAGAAAGGAGACAAGGGAAACAGGATAGGAAGGAGAGAGCAGCAGCAAAGAGGAAGGAAGACTGAAGTGGTCAGAAGTGGAGAGAAGAAAGCTGAGGAACCAGGAGTGAGAGGGGGCAGCAGTAACAGGAAGGAGATGCAACTCGTTCTGAGGCAAGCACTTGATTTCTCTGTGGTTCACTTGGGTGTCCAGTAAGTTCCATCCTGTAATCATTAGCCTTTAAGAGTCTGCTGAGCTTATTAACGGCTTACCAACAGCTCATTATGCCCCAATCTCTAGAGATCATATGCTGCAAAAGAAAGTTCCAGGACCCCACGTGGGACCTGCGCCTTAGCTGATACACCATCTCCCCCAACAAAGCCAGCCCCAGGGAGGAACCCAGCCTTTGTCTCCAGTGCCACAAACCTGGCTGTCAAGGGCAGTCCATCCCGTTACTTCCTCAGGCATTGCTCTGGCTGGGCAGGCGAGGTTTTCTGAAGTGAGAGTTCAATGGCATACACATCGTCATTTGTTCAGTATATTGGGCCTCGTACTCCATTGAACCAATGCCCTGGAAATAAGGAAGCACTGCAGTATTGTTCCTTTATCTCCCTCAAGGCAATATTCAAAGATTAAAAAGTCAAAACTGTCCGCAGATTCCTCCTCTCTGCCTTCACCCTCCCTCTCCCATATGCGCCCCTCCATCTCCTCTCTCTGCAGCCCCAGGGCTCTCAACCTCTCCTGCTTCTCAGGCCCCTCCACTATTGATGCCCACTTAGGCAGATCTTTCTGTTCATTCTCTCCTGACTTTTAATCCGCCCCCATCACAATGTGCACACATGCACAGTACCCTACTGCACTGACCGATCTCGAACTGCCCCTGAAAAACAGACCCCTGCTTGGGCAATTATTTTGTCCATGAATTTGTGTGTGAAGAGCCTGAGTAAAAAAAAAAAAAAATTAATGATGGTACTAACATAGTATACTGGCTTTCGACAGTCACCTGCATTCACATTTGCTTATTTTTTTTATATTTATTTATTTGACACAGAGAGAGATCACAAGTAGGCAAAGAGGCAGCAGAGAGGGGGGAGAAGCAGGCTCCCCACTGAACAGGGAGCCCAATGCGGGGCTCGATCCCAGGACCCTGAGATCATGACCTGAGCTGAAGGCAGAGGCCTAACCCACTGAGCCACCCAGGTGCCCCTCACATTTGCTTATTTTAAGAACCAGAGAGAGAATGCCTGAGGTGGTCTTTTCCCTTGAGAGCCAGCTGAGCCTCCCGAGGGAATCAGCTTTAAGAGAAGAGTTGCTTCTGGCACCAAGAACACTTTTTGAATGAATGAGCAAATGCTTTTATCCTGATGACAAAGGGGAGCCTTAGGGGAGGGGCTGTCTGTGAAGACAGTGAGTGTGTCCGTCCTGTTCACCACATAGTTCTTCTGCCCAGCACATGGCCCAACACATCGAAAATGCCCCAAAGTGTTGAATGAATGAACAAATAACTAATGAGTGACAAGCCCAGAGGTTTCCTTCCAAGCTTCCTCACACTTCAGAATGCATCTGGGGGACCATGACAAAGCCTTCAAATTTCACCAGCAAAGACCCCACATCCCATACCATACACAGTTATTTCTCATTCCCCTCCAGTGGGCCTCTGTCTTTCCTCAAAGCCTGGCTCCTTCCCCAGACGTCTCTATTCCCTGCCTCATACACATTCTAATTATCGACAAGCTTGCTATTCCCCCTCTGGCCTGCCTGGAAGTAATCCCCTGATATTTCAGAGAATATCCCAAAAATAGAGCAAATGCTCCTACTTGACAAATAGACACTCTGTAAAAGTTGGTAAATGAGTGGCTTAAGGCACAAATTAATGGCCATCCAAGTTCATAGCGAAAGAGCTGAGAGTGCATTCAAGCCCAGCCCCGACATCCTCACTGCTCCCTCTGTGTTGCTGAAAGAGCCCCAGGCATCATGTTGGTCCACCTGGACTCCAGCCTCAGCCCTGTCCCCCAGGCACGTCCTTGTTCCTCTCTGGGTTCACCCTTGCCAACCATAAAATGAGCAGGTTGAATTAGATCAGTGGTTTCCAAATGCTGATCTGCAATATTTCCAGAAGGAGCACCATATGGGATTTGGGGAAGGCAGAAAACTTTCTCCTGCTCTCGCTTTTTAACCCAGCATCTGATTATTCTCATCTATTTGACGTAGCCTCCATGCAAACTGCCTTTAATTAAAGAAGTCCTTGCTTTTATAGAGGTTTGAAAACCATTGATAACACCTAAGATCCTTCCAACCTTGAAATTTTCATGATCTCATGATTCCATGATGTACTTGCTTTCAAGGTGGACAGAAGGGATATGACCTTGCCAGGGCCGCATTTCTCTACAGCATCATCCCCGTGACAACCAGCCCTCAGTTGGGATGCCTTATGGGTGCACTGGCCTGTGTCATAACCCCTAGAACACTGGAACCAGCAGCAGCCATAAAACACAGTACTAATGAGCAATATATCTTTCCCCATGGCTGTCAGAGTCTAAATAAGTTGAGGGCGTGTTGCAAAAGCCAAGATGAGATCACCAAGCTTCTGGTAACAAAAATATATTTCATAGACTATTTAGCTGGAATAAATGCTCCTACAGAGCATGGAAATGATCTCGTACCTTGGAAGTGACCCTTGAATTGGAGTCAGAAGCGAGAATTTAAACCCCACTTCTGCCATTTGTGGACTATTGACTTTGGGCAAGGTACTTAACTCCCATGAGACTTAGTTTCCTCATCTGTAAAATGGGGTAATATAATCCACCTTGTAAGATATTGGGAAGGCTAATTGAAATGAATTGTATGAGAGCATTTGGCTTAGTGCTAACAGTCTATAGATACAGAGGCCCAAAGGAAGGAGGTGACTTGCCCAAGGTCACACAACAATGGCATTATCATCACATTGCCCACAACTCAGCATTACCACGGTTTTCAGTCTTCAAGGATTCTGGTAGCCAAGGAGGCAGAGGGGCCCACTAAGCCTTCTATTTAAGTTCCCAGCACTTCGGGGGTGCTGCCCTGGAGGGGGCGCTGAGACACCACCCAAGAGTCTCACTCTCAGGAATTCAATATAGAAAACACATTAAGACCTGTTTACATGGAAGTGCTGTTTATAATTATTGTTCCCTATGGGATATTCCCCTACTGCTTCCTCCAATCCTGTTTTAAACTGCTCTAATAGAGCTTTCCTGGCTTCCCTAGGGAAGCATTCACAGATGCTAATAGAGACATAATTCAAAAATTGCTTGATATACATGCCCTCGATTTTCCCCAAGAACCACCTAAGATACCCAGACATGCAACGCACTCATTGGCCAGATGCAATTAAACATGCATGGTATTAAATGTGCGGGCTGCTCCTCAGTCAGGTCTGCATTAAGTTGCAGCAGTCTGGCATTTTATCCTCAGATGCTGCTGAGGTCAAATGCAACAGGAAAGAAGCAAGCTGCTGGATGGGAGCCCTGGAGGACCCTTCTTACCGAGTCTGCACACCAAGGCTTTCCAAAGCCTTTTTAGACAAGACAAGGAGGCTTTTAAAAAATCCTCCAGGTCTGAAGAAACAAAGAATCAATGCTGAGCAACTCCAGGAATAATAACTTCCATCTTTCCGATGTATAAAGAGGAGAAGGAAGACAGAAGGAAGCTGGGGTAGCACTACAATATTGCAACAGTACATTACAGAAAGATCTGGCTCCAGATCCCAGAACAAGCGCTTACTCTCTGCGGGACCCTGGGAGACTCACATAAGCTTTGTGAAACTTAGCTTGTCCAATGGCAAACTGGGGATACTAACATCCCCTTCTGGGATTTCTGGGAAGATAAAAAGAGATTAACAAATGGAAAGCACTTAGTGCAACTTTGCATAGTAGGAATTCATTAAAGTTCTTTTATATAAGTCTATAAGTCGTTTTCCTAAAATCTGAATATGGAGAGCATGGGCATATTTATATGCTTGTTAAACAAAGACATGAATGTTGAGAAAACCTAAAATATACTAAAATTAGAAGAGCAAGAAAAGTAAACTAGGACTGATTAAAAAGAACTCTGACTTACCCAAAAGTAATAAACTCAACAAAATTTGATATCTCGAGAGAAAATGAATATGAACTGAAAATAGCATAGGTGCCTCTAGAGAGGTTGCTGAAGATTAGATCCATAACTGATTGATAAACTAAAAATATAAAGAACTGGCAAGGCTAGAAATCCAATGTCCCTGTTCATTCCTCCTTCTTCCTACAGAAGGAAATGAAGCCCCAGCAAATGGAAATGCCCAGCCCAGCAAGGAACACTGAACCAGGGGGTTGAGAGGGGGTCCAGCACTCCTACACATTGTCCCTTAAAGATAGTGCCAGGCTGACAGCCGGCAGAGTGACCCAGAGCTCAGTTTCCCACATCACACAGGAATGGAAAAAAGAGGGGAAAGGACAGGGGCCATGCCTATTACCCACTTACTAACTACACACTTCTGGGTGTCCACCTAATCCTTTGGAAGACCCAAGGCTGTGTCCTTCACATACAAGGAAATGCCACTGGGTAGATAACGTGATTGTGGAAGCCACCCAACAAGTGTGTGACAGGTTTGGGATTCCAGCCACACTCCCTGGGCACAGCATCCAACCTTTTCCACCTCTCCAACTTGACAGATGTAAACATCTGACCACAGACGGCTTGTCATCAATGTGACCTGATTGGAATTGACATGACTGAGCTTCAGTCAAACTATAAAGGTGGGGATTTTTCAATTACATAAAGATTTGAAAGAGCCCCTACGCTCTCCCGTTATATAATGTGAGCCACAGTCACTACGCCAGGCCCTTCTTGCCTTTTGCCTGGGAGAGGGATTAGCAAACAGGCAGGGTAGGGACCTTGGGAAGGGCAGGCAGCCGAGAGGAAGGGAAAGCAGCAGAAAGCTGGAGGCAGTTCTCCCCATGACCTTCACCTTCCCCTGTGCAGCCCTTTCCAGAAAGCGTGGTTGGAAGCTCCCCCATTCACTCCTGAGGAGAGCCTCAAACTCTTGGGGCAGATCTAGCACACACTACAAGCCTGATCTGGCCCCCGCGGTGTGACAGCTAGGATTGCTCCCGGATGGGGAAAGGGTAAAGTCTCTCAGCCCAAGACCTCCATTTATCTTCAGGACAATTTTAATTGGAAACCTTGTCTCACTGCTGCCCACTTTTTCAAAAGTAATTAGAATGCTAATCTATAAGAAAGATGTCTATTAAAAATAAATTAATAATAGATAATACATTTTGGCTTACAATTTTGAATAATATGACCATCCCGTCTTAAAATAAAAATTCATATATTTTTAATAAGCCTGAGACATGTTTCCCAATGAACCACAGATGGTTCATTTTTATTGTCCTATAAAGAGACATTATGGGTAAATGTTTTTTTAAAAATGGCAAAACAGAACCTCAGAGCTGCTCTCTTTTGGAGATCTCCAAGCACTTTCTAAGCATCTGGGCTCCCTCCTATCATCATAGAGACCAAGACACCTTTGATCCCCTGACCTTCACCCCGATCAGACAGAAGCAGAGTGGCAAAATCAAAACTAGACACAGTTCAAATTCCAACTTTGTTACTTGATGACTAATAACCAAGCCATAATGACCTAGAAATGGGTATTTATAAAATAATCCCATCGAGGTTATTTAAGGAGTATATAAAGCAGGGCTTAAAATGCACTAGACACAGCAACTCACACTGAGAGGCTCTCTAAATGTCCCTCTCCTCTCAACCAACGTCTAGAATCATGAGGAACATCTGAAGCTATTACCCTATGTGCCCAAGCATAACACCTGCCATTGTACTTACAAAGAGAATAAACATGTTCTGTCCATTTGACAATCATCCATGAACCCTACCACAAAAAGTTGTTGAGTCTGGAGAACAAATCATTTGAATTATCCTAAGAAGGTGAAATGTATAGAAAGCAAAGGGATGGTAACTGGCTCTTCTCCCAGCACTGATCATCAGGTTATTTACTTACAAGTCAGTGGAAGTTAAATCAGTATTAACCAAACCCATCCCTGTAAGACCCCATTGCTGGGCCAGGAGACAGAGAAATATGATGCAGCTCCCTCCCAGCCCTCCCCACTGCACAACTCAGTTCCACCAGCCACCAGATTTCTCAAGCCTGGAAAATCTCCCTTGTCATCTCCCGATCCCTTTCACTCACACTCCCCTCCCCGACATCAGCAGGTCTGGCGGATTCTATCTGCCAGAGGGACTGGAAATCTGCCCCTGATCAGTCTCCTTCGACATTAACATCACACACACAAAAAAGTTAACATCATCTCTCAGCCAGCTGCCTAGCGGTCTTTCGGCACCTCCTTAAACCAAAGTCAAACAATAACAAAAACCTTTTATTAAATTATAACAGGCATCCCATGTCACCAATATCCATATTTTTTAAAAAGAGAGGAGAATCATTCCAGCATCCCAGAGGCCCTCTACGGTCACTGGTCCCCCAGGATATCGGCTCTCCTGTCTCCTAGCAGAGCAGGTGGATTTTCCGCGTTGACGGATGCTGCTGTCCTTAATTCATCCGCATCACTGCGCAGCATGTCATTGTGTCAGCATGATAACAATCTCTTGTTGATTTTAATGTTGATGGACACTTGGGCGAGTTTCCCACTTGGGGCAATTACAAACTTGATACCTCTGCTTCCCATTGCTTTAAAGATGAAAACCCTAAATTGACCGGTCTGACCAGTTGCCATCTTACCTGACACGTTGGTCATTCTGCTCCACCAACTTGGCCTCCACTCTGCTGCTCGAGAGGCCAAATTCACGCTCACCTCCTCCTGACTCATGGGGCTCCCGCTCCCTGAAACTCTTCCCGCTACCCTCTCCTAACATTATCCTTCAGCACGTATGGCTGCAGACTCTCCCTCCCTCTGACTCAAAGCAGGTTCCCTTGGCTTTGCTTCCTCACACTCCCCCCTTTTTGTCAAGGGTCTTAAGAAGATCTATAATTGCATATTCATGGGTGTGATTATTTAGTGAACGCCCGGGTCCCAGGGAACAGAGGACTTGCCTGATGTATTTGTGATCATGTTGCTCGCACCTGGAATGGTACCCGGCCCAGGACAGGATCTCAATATGTATTTGTGACGTGAGTGAATGAACTGACCATCCCCTCAAGGAGCCTGTGGTCAAGGGAGATGGAAAGACCTCTGTCTTTACCACGCAGTTATGGCGGATGCTACCGGAGAGAGATGTTGCCATACAGATGTTGTCTGGGGATGAGAACAAAATTTTCATGTCAGAAGGAGTCCTGGAGGTGACATTTTATAGAGAGGACTGCGCAATTGCAGGAGACGCCATTCACATGCTAGTCTAACTAGCAACCCCTGGAGGAGCGCAGTGTGATGGGCTAGATTTGAGGAAAACCCAGGAACTAACCCAGCAGGCAGGGAAGGAAATCGGGTGCTAGGCGGAGCAGGAGCATGTGCAGAAGTATGAAAGCCCCACTTAGAAGTCTGGTTGAGGAAAGAGGTCTTTCTGGAGAGTGAGTGTGGTGGAGCTGGGTAACGAACGTAGCTAGGAGAGAAGCAACAGACCAACTCTGCAAGCTGAGCAGGAAGCAGATCATAAAAGACCTTGAAGGCCTTATTAAAGAACATGGCCTTTCTCCTGCAGGCAATGGGGAGCCACTGAAGGCTTTAAAGCAAGGGACATATTCAGATGTATTTCCTTTGAACGTCTTGTTTCCTCTCTCCCCAGAGCCTCCACACAAGAGGTTCCTGAAAAGCTCCTCGAATCTTCCTTCTGCCCTTAGAATGTCACACACACACACACACACACACACACACATCCGTTCCTTCCCACTCCTTCCGGTTTCAGGCCCACCTTCAGGGAAACCTCAGGGCACCAGAGCCCCCTGCCATTCTGTAGCAGCGAACGGCTCCCCCGGGGCAGCACTCATCACAGTTACAATGTTATATGTGTGTCTGTCATTCTTAGGTTAAGGCCCTCATGTACCAAACTGTAATCACACCAGGGATAAGGACGGTGCCTGTCTTTACTTGCCATTGCAGTCACCCTGCCTGTTAAAGTGCCTGGAACAGACTGGATACTCCACAGTTACGTGCTCTACGAATGGCTGTTCTACAAAGGTCCTTCTGCCTCGTGAAAAGAACCCATTGGTAGAGCTAAGGCAACCGGCTGGAGGCTGGAGCTTTCCAGCCATCTTGGGGAGAGATGCTGAGTACATAGCCTTGAGGCCAAGGAATATTCATGCCCAATGCCCCAGCTAGGAAATCTCCAAGTAGGCATTTTGAACCCACGCCTAACCGCAAAACCAAACTCTATCGACTATATTTTATTATTTTCTGTTTTTTTGATACTCTGGCATTTGGGGCCTTGATCCTTGAGAAGCTGCCCCCTCCCAGGGCTGGCTAATTCATAGGGATAGCCATGACTCCCCTGCAAGCATGCCTTCGGTACACAAACCAACCAAACCAGAGCCCACATGCAAGCATCTCACACACCAAGTCAGCCTTCCCTCTGCTCCAAACCACTGCAGGCCAGGTGCCAGACAGCTGGGGACACCCCGACAGCCCAGAGGTGGCCAAGATTCTCCCAGCTTTCCAATCCCAGCCTACCTGTCCCGCTTCTCCCATTCATTCCCACAAGATCCCCAGTAAAGTCTTGGCCATGTTCTCCCCTCATCCCTGTCTGCCTCCTAACTGACCTCGGTGCTTCCATATGTGGCCTTGTGTGGTGTGCCATGCCTCCTGTTTCGGGGGATCCGTGAGTAGGAACTTCTTCCCTCCTGGCAGTTATTTCCACATCTGCTGTTCTTACTGTACCCGATTAAAACAAATCCCAGGTCCACAAAAACCCTTTAATGTATTCAGGTGTCCCAGGGTCCTAATTCCTCAAAGATAAAACTATGTGGTGAAGGTCTTTCTAATCCTCATGGCTCCCAACGTGGTATCTCAGAAGACACTCACCAAGGTTGACAGATAAGGGGCAGGATGCTCCCTGGCACCCTCGTCTCCCAAGAACCTGCTTTCGCTCCCGGAATCAGACCCAGGCGCAGAGCCTCTCCAGTGGCCTTGGGACCAACCAGTTTTACAAATTATCAACATCTCCCCATTAGCTGTTGCAATATTAAATTGTGTGACTGGAAATGAATGAATAATCCCACGGGCAAGTGAGGGAGACCAAGCAGCAGGGATTTAATAACAAGTCCTGCCCTCTCTCCAAGCAGAAGGTCTTCCTAATTAAATATTAAAAATCTATCCACACAGCTACAGCGAAAAATTGCTTTTTCAGCAGCGTCGCTTTGAGACACTTCCTCCAAAGACCCAAGTGCTGTAGGGATGTCCTCTTGGGGACCCAGATGAGAGAGAAAGGGGAGCACCAGGGACAAGTAGGTCTGGGTGCCAGGCACAGATCTTTCCTATGTCCTGTTGCCTTGGGTCCTCATGAGGCCCATGAGACGTGGGTAAGGTCACATCCCAGTGGCAAAGTTGGCCTTTTAATCCAATTCAGTGTGGTTATAACCTGAGAAGCTATAACACAGAGTTGAGAACATGGGTTTTAGTATCAAGCAGACCTGGATTTACTAACTGTGTGGCCTTAGGCAGATGACCTTACCTCTCTGAGTCTCAGCCTCTTATGTAACAAGGAAGCCCTGTGGGGCTCACAGGGCTTGGGGCGGGTTCTGCAAGATCACAGACAGGAAACACTAGAGTTAGGCCTGGTACCTCAGAAATGCTTCTGGAATGTCAGCTGCTATTCTGATCAAGGGAAGACTCCCCCGCCCACCAACATGCCTCCTGCCGCCCACTGTTTCAGAAATGCCTCCACCAGAATGGAGGGCAGCCTGTCCTCCCCACTCTCTCTAGCCAGGCTGTGTCTTTCTTTTCTGCATGGGTTAGGGAGGAGTTCTTAGGAACTGTTTCACATCCAGTGAGCAGATTCTCCCTGCCAGCTACAGTCCCATTGATTACCTCATCTAAGTCTCACCAGAGCCCTGCAAACGGGGGATTGTTCCCACCATTTCCCGGTGTTGAAACTGAGTTACACACACGCTCAGTGGCCTATCTTCCGGGCTGCTCCTCAGAGAAAGGGGCCTGAGCTCTGGGCTCCATCCTACCCGCCCCCGCCCCCCCCCCCGCAAGGCTGCTGAGGCGCTTCCCATCTGTACTTGGTGTCAATTTAAAAATAACCTTTTGGATTTCTTCTTATTAGAAATCTGTACCTACTCTTTGCAGAAAGTTTAGAAAATACACATAAGCAAAAAGAATATAACAGCCATCCATAACCCCAACGCTCAGTAGTAACTGCTAAAATTTTTATGTATGATATCTTAGAGATGATGCATAGATAGATAGATAGATATTTCTTTCCTGTTTTACAAAACCCGCTTTTTTCCAATTCCAGGAATATTTTTTAAGAGCTAATCTGAAATGAGTATAGGATTACCCACATCCCTAATCCTGGCCACATTGCTTCCTACCTTCTGAGGCTTTTGCTTCAATTATTATTCACCTCTTTTGCATATTTAATCTCTCCCTTTTAATTACAACTACCAAGACCCATCCACCCCCTCCCACCCCCCCCCACAGGGTATGGGCCAACTCAAGTAAGACTGAAGGAGGAAGTTGCTGGTTCGCTAGAATCAGTCCTGGCAGTCCTGGGAGATTTTCTCCAGCCTCACAGTATTCCTGAAGACATGAAGCCAGGTTTCCAGCCAAGCCTGACTGGCCAGGAATTGCCAGGCCCTTTGGCATTCCAGCAGGAACTTCAAATATCTCAAACTGCGGGTTTTATTAACTGATACAGAGAAACGGACTTTCTTCCCTGTCCCCACTTGCAGAGAGCTGGGACCGAGTCTAAGGTCTCAGGCCTATGTGATGAATGGCAGGTCTCCATCGCAGCAAGCCAGCACGGAGAGGAAGGGTGCAAAGCCATCAAGCAGAGAACTGGCCCTGCCAAGCCAATCTCCGTGAGGTCCCCATACGTCAGAGGGGCCAAAGACCTCTGCTCTCTCATGATTCATATCAGCTCTTATGGGGTGATTAACGGTATAACTCATAACTCTCCACTGGCTTCTCAGAACAATAAAGCCTTCTGTACTGTTCTTGCTTTGCTATTTGCCATCCCAAAAAACTGTTAACATGGACCCCAAGACCCAACGCAGTACAGTCCAAATCTGCCTCGCACTCCTCTGTCCCTGGTTCACTGTGTCCCTGCCTCCAGACAGAGGGACAGCTTCTCTCTTGCTCCGGAGCAGGCTCTCTCCTTCCCACGGGGGAGTCCTTGGAGAGGCTGTTCCCTCCCTCTGTCTGCACCTGACCATCCCCTTCTTGTCCTTGGCTCGGCATTGGGACTGCCACAACGGAGCCCTGTGGTTTCAGCTAGGTCTTCCTGTTGAAGTCCACGTGGCCTCCCTCCATAGCATTTCACTCAACTGTAATTCAAAAATTTTTTTTGCTTGATATCTGTCTGCACCCAGAGACACAAACAGTACCCCTGTTCTCATTTGATTCAATTGGCCAGAACTGGCCATGTGATCACATCTAACTTCAGAGGGACTAGAAGTACATCCAAACATGCACATGGAAGGAGGAGAGCCAGAAATAGTTGGTGACAGGCACTAATGATCACCACTATATCACATGTGGTTTGAAAAAAAGTATTATTCTACAAAAACAACATCACAACAAATACAACCAAACACCCAATGGGCTGGACTAGACTTTCTAGGACCATCTTCACGATGAAACAAACAGCATCTACTTACCATTATCCCCCTCAAAATGTCATGTTTTTAACCATAACATAAAAATTATCAAAATAATCCATACACATGGCCTTAAACGTATTGCAAGCACTAATGAGCTTAAAAAGAAAAGGGTGCCTCCTTGCCCAGTCTCCCCACCCCATAATCCCGTAGAAGTGATCGTGATAGACAAGGTGTTTCAGGATTGATTTGAGATGCTGCTGGGGAGGTCTGGGAAGGCTTCACAAAGAGGCATGACTAGAAGCTATTTGGGTTTCTTAAATGGGAGATTTAATTTTCAGACTCCTGTGATCCAACCTAAGCTTTATGGTCAGGCACTTTGAGATTCATATGATGAGAAATACTGCTGGCTCACAGCAAGGAATTTAAAAGGGTTAGGAATTCCAAGCCAGAGCTCTGATATGGAAAGTTCCATCAAAGGATCACTCTAGGCTTAGTGGTTGCCACTCACCACTCCTCAGATTAAAAAGCTTCAGAGTCCTGTAACCCACTAATGGATTCACAGACTAACTGAGCTAATTAATCTGAGCTCCTGCATCCTCTTAAACTACGAAAGCCTTCCAGATGGCCACCCTGGCTAATAGAGTATTACATGGGCTCTCCAGAGTTGCACCCTGCCAGGGTGAGACTCTCCTGAGTTTCCCTCAGTCAAGCAGAGACACCCGTTAGGAAACTACTCAGCCTCAGCTCTCCCCACCAAGTGAGGAGGGGACCTTATTGAATGCCTCGAACATGCCAGGTACCTTCTCTGCAGTGGTTCCTTGGATCTTAACAGACTGGGAGATGGGTGCTGCTGTGCCCATTTTACCAGTGAGAACCCTGAGTCTTGCAGGCTGGAAGTGACTTGCTCAGGCTCACCAGCTGTTGGGCTGCAGGGCTGGGATTCGACTCTGATTGCTTTGATTGCAAAGCTCACCCTCATTCCCCTCCTGCCTATGCTCGGTTTGGCTCCCTACAACCTTCCCCAGCCACCCTGTATCCATGATGCCTCCCATGAGCCATTTCTCTCTCGAAGGGAACCCCTCTTTGTCTGCATTCAAAGCACACATCACCACTTCCATTCACTGCTTTGTTCTCCACCTTTTGTTCCCTGCTTTGTCGCCAGCACCTACAAGAGTGCCTGGCACCCAGTAGGCACTCAGTGATTACTTGCTGAATGAGTGAACGGTGCTGTGAAAAGCACACTGACCTTGAACTGAATCCTGCTCTGCCAGGAGCCCAGTGTGTGACCTTGGACAAGTCCAGTTCCCTCTCTGGGTCCCAGCACCCCATCTGTGAAGTCAGAAGCCCGGATAAAAGCATCTCTTTGTAACTCGTGAGCTCTGTGGCTTATACAGCCTGTCCCCCAGAGCAAAGGCTGCTTTCTTGCTCAGAAAAGGGAAACCAGATTGGAAACGCTAAATGGATGGCAGAGAGCTTGAGGCAGGGGAGGTGGGGAGGGAACCCTTGAAATTAGCTAGTGTCTGCCCTCCTCAGATTGGGCTTTGCAAATTCTCAAGTGTTGGAAGTACAAGAAGACTGTTTGGATAGAGGAATTTGACCCCTGACTTGATGAGACAGAGCAACAACTGCAAAGACTTAGGACTGGGCCCAGGGGGAGAACCAAAGGATGGCCCCTTATGCTAGAAGGCATCTGACTATCAGTCAGATGATGAGATTAGTCTTTGCCCTTCTACTTACCATTCTTGTGACTTCAGGGGGGTCTCATATGACCTCTTGATTCCATTGCTCCTAATACAGTGGAAAAGTTAATATTTTCTCTTTCATCTCTGAACCTCAGTTTTCTTGTCTGTGAAATGGGAACAATATAACACTTTCTTCACAGGAGCTGTGTGACGTGAACTGTGGTTTATTAGACCAGAAAGCTGAAATGCACTGAATCAGAAGCTGTAAATCTACCCCATTCTTGCTATGTGTGGTATTAGCCACACAGAAGCCTACATCTAAGAACACAGCTGGAATCTGTACAGAGGTCCTCTCTAATAACAGGGCATACACTTTGCTCCATGTTGCTTGGGGACCCAAAAAATGAAATTGTCATATTTCTAGATTATCATAAAACAAAGTCACTTGGAGAAACATGGTATTGGGTAGGGGGAAGGGGCGGTTAAACTAGGCTCACAGACAGAGGCAGTTAATACGAATGGGAGATAATGGAGAACTTTCCCTTGATCTTAGTCCTGGGGAGATATTAGGGAATAGTGGGGACTGAAGTTTACTAGAGAGCACGTGCCCCATCTAAAGCAGGCAAGCCCTAGCCAATTGTCACCATGTGATGATGGGATAATGCAGGCCGACACAGACATAAATTCCAATTTCTAAAGAGAAGCCAAAATCCATATTTTATGTGAAATAAATGTTGTCAAAATTCACATTTAAAAGAAGTGAAACAACGACTGTACCCTGTGGGCTGCCAGACTGTGATTTCTAAACTAAACTGTCAAACGACAGAATTAGCCACTAAATTAGCCAAATACTTTCCAGATATTCTCTTGGCTGCTTTCTCGGGACTCACTGTATTTCCCGTTGCTGAACGGGAATTCAGTTCTTGCAGTTCTACACACTTTAGCAAACAGTGAGCACTTACTCGGCCCCTACTATGTGCAAAGCAGGTACAGACATCATGAAAGGAGTGAGACACCAAAGATAAGACAAAACAGAAGCAGGCACAAGACACAGTGTCTCCACCCTAACCCTACCCCACCCCACTCCCGTAAATGAAATCTGCAACACGCAAAGGTAGAGTCTAACACCTGCTGGAGGATGATTAGAGGCAGTAAGTGCCTCGGGAGTTTGGACAGAGAGAGCTTTCCCTGTGGTGTCTGCAAGAGCTGTCCAGAGGAGATGGCTCTGAAGGCAGGTTTAAAGGGTGGCTGAGGTTCGGATCAGCTGATGAAACGCTCTGGCAGAGACAGAGGACTGTGGCTGTTGCAGAAGACCCATGCTGGGCAGTTGTGGGAAACTGTGCTGGGGAAGCTGGGCTTTCTCCTGAAGATTCCTCAGGAGGGAGCTGGGAGGTGGTAATGAGGCAAAGCTGATGGAGAGGGACCCCCTTGTCCTCCTGCATTCTCCAGGATGAAGAGTCACAGGCTCCGGAGATCCCTCCGGGTCTGACTCATCACTCCTTGTGTTTTTATTCAGACCACGCAGAATAGACAAGCAGGACAGAGCTCCCCCTGCTAGCTTCTTGCGGGATGTTTCCTCAGGGGTGGGGGAGATGCCTTCATGGTAATGATCTGGATCCTGAAACAACTCAGAGAGGCAGTAGGGCTTCGAAACAGGCAGTATTTCCTTTTTTATGATGGTTTCATTTTACATTTTTATTGGCTCTCCACTGATTGCTCTCGGGCTCTCTGATGGGATGTGAGATGCGCTGACATTTATAGAAATCAATACATTAATAAATCACGAAGTTCATAATGTCTGATTTGCTTCTAAATGAGACAGAACTATTATCACCATAAAGTTGCACATAAAATATGCCCAATTGTGATGTATTGTATAGTCTAATCAAAGGCATTTGAGTGAATAACCTTTCCCCAAAAGAAGGAAACAATCAAAGCTGAATAACGTCATTAATAATTCAAGGTATGTCTGCCAAGCCTTCATTTATTAAGTGCATAGTTAAGAGGCTTCCAAGCCGAGTCCTGCAGATGACATCTTGCCATCTCCTCCCTGCCTCTGGGCAAGCGGACGTCCGCTCTCCAATGAACTGGCTGCGGTCCTTGCATTCGGCAATACGTGTTGCCGGGTAATGTCCAATTCCCTTCTCCCACTAAGAAACGGTCCAAAGCAATACACACGTTGGTTGTCCGGATTATTAAGGGCAGAGGACATGGAGCCGTGTAATAACTCTAGGGGAGAAGAGGCAGGAAATTTTCTCAGTGACGGTCGGTTATATCTACGGACTTGCCACTCAGGCCCTGTGTTTCTGGGGTCCACCACTCACAGACACTGCACCCTGTTCCCTGGCAATCCACAGACTGAGGTGCTCGCCACTCTTTCATCCAGAACCTTGTGTTTGCTTGTGTCCTGTTTGCTTGTGTCCACTGCAGTTAATACATACGCACGTTGGCCGCTTAGTGTCCAACCTGTGCTGGCAACTGGGTGCTTTTCTGACAGAGCAAATCCCAGAACA
Source organism: Taxidea taxus jeffersonii (assembly GCA_003697995.1). NCBI lineage: Eukaryota > Metazoa > Chordata > Mammalia > Carnivora > Mustelidae > Taxidea > Taxidea taxus. Next base: position 31,434 of record ML110594.1, read on the forward strand.
AACAGATCTTCCCACACTGAAGAGGGGCGCGCTTGATTAACCAGATCCATCAGAAAAGGTACAGTCATGACCTGGAAAGTATCTACAGACTTGATTATTGGATTAGGCCAAAAATCACGGACACCACACACTGTTCGATAGAAATAACATTTTTGAGCACCTACTATGTGCATAGAGGATTTCACCTACCTTATCTCCTTTAGACTCGTGACTACAAGGTGGGTACGACGATAGCTGGAATTAGTCTAATAGCCATATACCTCCTAGGGACTGTGAGATGATTAGAGCAATCCTAAATCCTACTCTCCAAGCTCACCAAGACACGCACTTAATATGAGGATACGTTAATACTGAATTCCAGCAGAAGCTCACCTGGCCAATTGCCGTTATTTCCCTGATGTGATTATTCTGTATGGTGTACAGCGCTTTATTTTCACAATAACAATGCAGAGGTTTATTTGGTTGTGTTGAGGAGGCAAGCCGACTTGATAAATTTGGCTTTCGGGCCCTGAGCTTGCTAATTTGGGCTAGCCGAACATAGGCCAGCTCTTCTGACCTCGCAGCCCGGCCATGACGGAGCCGCTCACACCTGCAGACGGCCTGCTTCACTCCCCAAATCCTCCTCCAGAGGCTTCACATCGATAGCCCAGTGGGCATGTTTGCACCAAAGAGATTGGAAAGTGCTATCAATCAGGCTCCCCCCAACCCATCCCCAAATGCCAGTTGTTAACCTTCAAAGCAAGCCCTCTGCTTGGAAACCGTCACTTGGCAAGTTGTCGAGTTGGCTGGAAAGCCAGCGAGCCTCTCTTCTGAAAGCAGGCTGAATGACAGGCTTTTCACACCTTAGCCTGACCTGGATCGACTGAGTGTCCACTGATGAGAAAATTCTATGCCAACCTCAGAGAAGTCCTATTCACAAGGCAAGTTCATATTTCCAGCTTAAAACTAGCAGAGTTCTCCTCCCCACGGGTACAATCCCTCCTCCTCCTCCTCATTTGCAGTGAACTGACATTTTAGCTTCTCAGTCAAGAGGAACAACAAAATCCCACCTCTATAATCCTCTTATTTCCTACAGGAATATTTAAGACTCACTTATCCTGGGCAGCTTGTCCCCATCCCCAGACCAGGGCAGCCACCACTCATGAACTGACCGTTTCCATGTGCTGGAACTTCAGGGCAGTGGACAGCTGAGACCAAAGGAGAAATGATGGAAGGTTCCCCACTGGGGATGCCAGCTGGTGGCAGGAGTTGGGCCTCATGGGACTAAGTGCTCCCTAGAGCTGTGGAGACTGCTGGTGCCACCTAAGTAAATCACCCAGGACACTTTCACCAGATACAGAGGTCCACTTAAAATGTCACCTAGAGATTTCCACCTGTGGCTGAGACCCTACAGTGAACCTGACATTTCTACTTCCCAGCCTGGCCAGGGGCTCACTGAACTGAAATGTTGCTTTGGAGCCGAAGGAACACAAGAGCCCTTCACGTATGTGGCCCTTGCTCCCTGTCCTGAAACACCATTTAGGGCTCCTTCTTTCTGCCAACCCTGGGATCTAAGCGATTCACTTCTTTCCCAGAAGTTTCTTTGTTTTTTTCAATCTTGTTGGGAAATGTGTGGATTTCATGCTGTCACACAACCCAGTTGTGGTGTATGTCTCAGTCTATGTAATGACTTTGTGGGCTATTAATAATTACATTATATTTCTGACAATTAATCTTTATGACCACACCTTCCAAGGTACATCTGACACCCCCTTCCCACACACCCCACCCAATGTGCTGATCAGAAGGTCACGTTCAAAAACACCCTCCTTTTGGGAGAAAGGTCAGAGAACCGAAATATACTATATGTGGAAGAACTTTCAAGTCATTTGATCTAGAAAATCCCCAATCTAATGGAAGTAGATGTACTCAAAGATTTTTTTTTTTTTTGGTAGGACTCTTTTTTTTTTTTTTCCCAGAAGATTTTCAGGACTGAGGTGTAAATGAATGAGAAATGTATAAATTCAATTTTGCTTAAAAGGGGCAGGAGGGTTTCAAGATTAAGAGAACAAACGCTTGGAGCAAAACATGATTTGAGTTTTATTGAAGCAAGAAGACTGAAAAAAAAAGTCCAGAACACTCAGAAAATCTTTATCAAAGCTCAGCTCAGCACTCCCGGGACTCATTGTTAAGTTTATAAATTTCAGAGCTGATGAGTTGTGTGTGCCGTGTGTGTCTGAGTGAGTTTATGACCCACCTCCAAACCCGAGCTGTAAGAATCGCAGCCTCCAGGATTACACTTCAAGACCAAATGGAACTTGTCCCCCTGCGAACCAACCCTCACCCCCACTGGCTCCACACAGGCACTGACAAGGATCTTCATCCCAGATTATAATGGGGTAAACTGTTGATCAAAAGATGGTATTAAATTCATCCTGAATAATCGACCATGGGACAGGACAGGGAGCAAGGGCCACATACGACCAATCGACCATGTTTAAGGGGAAGGAAAAGATTGCATTCTCAAAAGCCAGCATGCCATCTTTAATACAGTCTTTAATGTAACCAACATAGTTTAGGCACATGGAAAATGAACCACTGGAAGCACTAGAAATGTGATTTCAAGAGGCAGCACGGCATTCAATTTTATGCACACTGTCACCTAAATTATTTGCAGCTCAAGTATGACACGCTCTTTAAATTTCCCTCTGGGTTCAGTTTTCACAGCGTCCCACAGTTTTGATCTGTCATACTTTCATTATCATTTGGTTCAAGATGTTTTCTAATTTCCATGAGATTTCTTCATCCATCCGTGGGTTACTTAGGAATTCGAACCATATTGCTTGATCTCCAAACATTTGGAGATGTCTTCCTTTTTTCTTCTTCCCTTAATTTCTTGTTTAATTCCACTGTGGATAGAAAACATCCAGCATAATTTCAGTTCTAACTTTGTTAAGATTGGTTTTATAACATTCGGTTAATGTTCTCTGAGCGCTTGAGAGGGATGTGTGAGATCTGTGGCAGTTGGGGAAGGAGTTCCTCTATCAACGGAAACACATTTGTTAATTGCATTGCTGATATCCTCTGCACCCTTATCGATTTTTTATCAGTTGCTGAGCGAGGAGGTTTGAAATTTTCAATTATGACCATGAATTTGCAATTACTCCTTTTCCTCTCTTAGCCTTCATTTTGTGTGTATTTGGAAACTATGTTATTAGTGCATACTAATTGAGAATTGTTATATCTTCCTAAGGGATGACGCCTTCATGATGCAAACTCCCTCTTTCTCTCTAGCAAAGCTTCTTGCCTTAAAGTCTACTTTATCTGACATTAAAATAACCATGCCTGGTTTTCTTGATGTGTGTTTGCATGTTGTATCCTTTTCCATCTTTTCACCTCTACCTTTTCTGTGTCCTCAGGCTCGCAAGCAGCACTACGTTAGGGCTTGTTTTTATGTGAAGCTTGCTCTCTTATAGTGAAGATTTTCTCTTCGTCCTTGTATTTCGGGTTTTATTGTGATGTTCCTCAGTGTGGTTTTCTTTGTGTTTATCTGATTGGGTTTATGCTTCTTGAATCTGTGGCTTGATATCTGTGGCTCGATCTCGTTCATCCAGTTTTTTAAATGATCAGTTGTCATCTCTTCAGATATTGCTTCAACATCATTTTCTACCTCCTTCCTTTTCTAGAATTTTTCTTCACGTCCAATATGTCTCTATTATGGTCTTGTCTGTATTTCTCATGTTTCTGTTTCTGTGTGCATCAGTCCATGTATTTTTCTCTTGACCTATTCACTGAATCATTACTTCTCTCTTCATCCGTGCCCATCCTGTTGTTAAACTGATCTATTTGTCAGTTTTGTAAAATACATTTTTTTAAAATTTTAGAACTTTTAATTTACTTTTACATGTTCTGATTCTCTGGGGGAATCTCCATCTTTTTACTTTCTTGAACATATTTCACTATTACTTTAAAGCCCACCCTTGTTAAATCCAATATTTAGATCACCTATGAATCTATTACTATATTCTCTCTTCTTCTCTTGGTCCTGTCTTTTAATAGGCCTGGCAAATTTTCTATGAGTGGTGAGCATTAGAAAACAAAATGTGAACACTATCTGGCTGAGCCTTCAGCTTGTGCAAGATAACTGAGGAGGCGTAGACCAACTTAATCCAAATGGGGACTGAGCTGTTTTGAGGCTGGATTTCCGTCTTTGAGAGGCCTCATTTATTTTTGTCTTCCTCCTAGAACAGAGCCCTTTGGGGGTCAAAATGTGTGATAAAAGAAGGCAACTAAATCTGGCAAAATAAGCTGAAAACCTGAATGTTCACTAGGAACTCCCCTCCTAGAAGATGTTGACCTCCACCAGCTACCCCATAACACTGTGAGCCTGCCAAGGGCTCCGTTCAGCTCTGCAACCTTTGGGCTGTGGCTTTTGCTTAGTTTCCCTTGACATCTGTCACTTATGACAGCTCAGGCTCTTAGGCTCATGTCTGTGCTCCCTTCCTCTATGGTTCCTCCAATCTTGGCCCCTCAGGTCCTGAATGTCTTAGTAGGACTGATACCATTTTTGTCTTCCAAGATGCTGAAAGCTCTGCTTATGCTTTTTGTTCTTAGCAGACCCTTTTTGCTCAGTTCCTCAAGCTCATTATCCATTCCACTTAGAAAGCAGCATACACTGTGAGATGAAAAGCAGCACTGTCAGGCTCACCTTAATGAGTTTTTCTTCCCTCCAGAATCATGGCTTCTAGAGATATGATACCTTGTAGCTTTCTAGTGCCTTCAAACACTTGTGTGAGTTTTTTTTCCCCCTGCTCCCCACCCTACCACCCCCTCAGGATTCGGGTATCTTTGTGTTATTGTTACTATGACAATTTAAACATTTTTTTCATTGATAGGTTTTTTAATCCTCCTCTTCCAGTCATTCTCAGTGAGAAGTCAGCTCTATTATAGGAGAGCTCACCATTCCTGCGCCTTTTGGCTTCTGTATCATTGCATATGGTACTCCCTTGTTCCCCTTTTCCTTGCAGTATCAAATAAATTATCATCTCCCTATGAAGCCATCCTTATCACCCCTTCCAATTCTGTGCCAGCCAGGTAACAATTGATAAGAGCTTCCTCCTCTTGGCTCCCAAGTGTCTTTGCCATAGCCACACTGCTTGCTACCTGGCATGATCTGCCAATGAACAGTTCCAGACCAGCAATCCATAGCATCCTACAAATAGGAATAGTATATTTGGTCCATGCTGTATGTCTCCAATGTTAAGCTCATTGATGACAACTAAGGATCGGGACACGAACTTTTAAGTGTAGCAGCTCCTGAGAAAAATTTCTAAAGGTCTGGACTCCCTGAACCTAAAGTCTACATAATAACAACTGGCTGTGGAAGAGCTGTTTCCCTTTCATGGGACAATGACTCACCAGTTCTCAGTCCCTACCAGTCCCTCCGGGAGTATAGCCAGCCCCTGACTCATCTCAATTACCTACCAACTACTGTTGGCATTTGAGTTTGTAATCTTGGTCTCTGTGTGTGTCTCCCCACCAGTTGGAGAGCTCCATATGAACAAATGGTATGTCTTTTTACCTTTCCCCCAAGCCCATCCCTGGCATGGCAGAGAGAGTCGGTCCATATTTGTAGATATACCTCTATAAAAATGCTATCTAAGTGTTTTTAGGGCTGTGAAACTATTCTGTAGGATGGGTAGTCGTGGATATGTGACATTATATATACATCTGTCAAAACTCAGAGTACTGTACCACACAAAGAATGAACTCTAATGTAAATTATGGACTTTCGCTAAAAATATTTCAATCTTCGTTCATAAGCTGTAACAAATGTCCCACAACAGGGCAAGATGTTGATGCTTAGGGGAAACTAGGAGGAACCATGCATGGGAACTCTGTATTTTCTGCTCAAATTTTCTGTAAACCTAAAACTGCACTAAACTTCCTCTATTGGAAAAAGTAAGTGAATGTAAATACTGTGAATCAGAGTGATAAAAGAAGGCAACTAAACCTGGCAAAATAAGCTTCTCCCAGGGGATTCAGGTCAGGACACAAGAACAGACATATTTACCAAAGGATCCCCGCCTATACCATGACTTTTAGGGACGGCAGAAAATGAACCATTGCTGTCGGGGGCTGGGGGTGGAGAGTGACCAAAACACACTTAAAGTGATGGTTGGGCTGGCTGATGCGCTCATGGTCCGGGATGATGGAAGGACAGGAGGAAGTTCAAATAATACCCTACAGAGCGAAAACGAAGCTGACCCTACAAAAGATCCCAAAAGAACAGCAAGAGAGCAGCAAGTAAAGCCCCCCGTTTCCTGTTCCCTGGGACCTGGACCCACCCAACTCCAACGTGCCATGGAAGACTTTCCAGGTCTGATTATTAGTCTTGCGTTTTCTATTCAGCCTAACAGAGGACTTCACCTGCATGCCCTCTGCTCACCTGTCCTAATGGGCTAATCAGTTTTTTCTCAACAGCCCTTTTTTTACCCTGTGTCTTACTTATCAGGCTCGAGAAGGAAAGAGAGAAGCAAAGGCTTGTAGATTGTAAGCTCCAGGGGAGCAGGGAACAGAGTTGTTTTGTTCACTGAAATACGCAGAGCAGATACGTCATTGATGAGTGTTGAATGAGCACATACAGAATCCTACAAAACGTGCAACTTCAAATGACAAACTAGCAGAGGGGGACAATGGGACCTCTGTTGTGAAGGGTTCCGCATAAGCCACTTTTCAATCAAACGTGTGGGTATTTCCAAGGACCCATCCACATCCGTGCATCCTCTGCCCCACACCATTCCATCTCTCTTCAGGCTGCATGGCTGCATGGCTGCGGGCATGCTCAGTGAGCCCCCTGCTGGGAGCCGTGGGCACTGCGACGTGACCCACTGCTCTTGCCTGTTCTGACGGTGGGAAAAGGACAGGGCGAAAGTTAACTCCAGCTTGGCTACAAGATCTCTTTGCATATGTCGTGCTGGATGGCGACCTGGACCCCCTCAGAGTAGAATCTCCATGGAAAATAAGTATGTTTTGTTTTTTCTGATGAATGGATTTGGTAAAATGTTTTCTTACTTTTTCCTAGACATCGCCTGGTGGTATTACCAGTATCAGAGAGGTAAAAAAGTTTAAACTAACTTGACTACTTTGGTCACATTACTTTCAAAAGAAGAGCTTCTTAACCAAATGCATTTTGCCGTTAGTCTACTCACTCACCGATTTTCTTTGCCCCTTGTTAAGAAACCCTACCTAGATAGAAACAGTTGGAAACATTCTTTAGAGACAAGTTATAGGAAGAGCTTTGCTCCCACTAAGAAACTGATAGGTTTTGCTTTTTTTTCTCTCATCGGCATCAAGATATATGGAAAAGCTCAGAGGCAGTGTGTGGCTCAAGTGTAGTCACTGCTTGGAGCAAATGACCTGAATTTCTTTTTTTCTCCATGGTCTTGACCTCCTAATCTAATCAACCTTTTCTAAGGCACTTTTTTCTTATTACTTTATCTCTTTATTTTATTATATTTATCTCATATAATCAGTTTTAAGTCCTTCGTGAAACAAAGTGGAATGTGTTTAAATAAACAAACAGGGAGAGAAAAGTTGGTTGAGTGGGTGGTGAGTGAGGTAGGAAAAGGTGGGTAGGTGGGAGGTAAGCAGCAGAGATCAGGAACTCAAATGCTTATGGGGGTCAGAGAAGTAGCATAAGCGAAGTAAGTGAGCCACAGATGAACAGGGGGGAGCACTAGAGACTTTGGCTGCTCAGAGGGAACAGCCACTGCTCAGCTCTTTTAAACTATTGCTTTGTGAGAATTTTGTCAGATAATCCCATTTTTTCTTTTCTTTTCTTTCTTTATTTATTTGACAGAGAGAGATCACAAGTAGGCAGAGAGGCAGGCAGAGAGAGAGAGAGGAGGAAGCAGGCTCCCTGCCAAGCAGAAAGCCCCATGTGGGACTCGATTTACAGAGATCACGACCTGAGCCAAAGGCAGAGGCTTAACCGACTGAGCCACCCAGGCACCCCGGATAATCCCATTTTCCAAGAGAAATTTAAAAAATCGTTTTTTGTCAACCTCTCATCTTTAAATATAGCAGTTAATTACAAAAACAAACAAACAAAAAAACACCACATTTTATGGACCAAACAAGACCTATCACTGGGCTGCATTCTATGTCAAGGGCTACCATTTTGTAATGTTAAAACTAGATGGGTGATTATAAAGTCAAAGCCAGAGACCCCAAGATGCAGAGATTATTTTCTAGGCCAGAGAGAAGGACGCCATCATGGCCCTGGCTTTTTGACCATGGTCATGGTCATGGAGCTAGCAGAGGAGACAGGTCACTAGTGAGGACAGCTCATAGTCTGAGGGTCTGACTTGCATACTCACACAGAGCTTGTCAGGAGCAGAGCTCCTAACAATGCAAATTTTGTAACATTGGTTACAAACCAATTTGTAGTCTGTGCTCAGGGGAAGCTGAGGCCAGCGTAGGGGCACGTGGAAGCCAGATCTATAAAAGAGACCCAGGACTGACTGGCTGGATTCTTGGTTCCCGCCGCTCTGTTATGGGCTGGATGTGTGACTCAGGCAAAGCCATGTAGTGACAGACGTGGAAGAGATCATCTGTGTTAGAAGCCCTTACCATGGGCTCCAAGTGTTTAAAATATCTAGGACCTAAACAAAAATACAGAAAAATGCCGTAATTAGGAGCATTTTCTTTTTCTAAGGGTCTAAAGCTTTCATCCCCATCCAGAGATGTCTGTGACCTCAAAAAATAAAGACCACTTAATCTGAATCATCTTCTCCAACTTACCCTTCAGCCTGGGAATTTCCTGCTATAAATCCCCTACAGTTGCTCATTCTATCTTGTTTTAACTACGCACAGAAATAGATAATTCATCACTGTTTAAGATACTCACGGTTAAAAAATCTCCTTATCTGTTAGGACACCCATCTTTCTAATATTTGGATGGAGAGGATAATGGTCCCACAAACTCCCCACCACACACAAGGTTGTCATGGGACAACAGGCATGAAAACATTTTACAGATTAAAAGCACTTTACCAACAGAAAGAATTCTAATTTATGCTTGCTATGTAGTTATTGTCATAGTATTAAATTTCTAGGTTACTTTTGATGTCTATCATCCAAACAGTCTGACTTAGTAACTGGCTCACCATTACTTTTAATAACAAAAATAATAATAGGCAATATTTTGCCTTGCAAACTCTTAACGGACCTCAGAAAGAACTGTCAAGTGGCTCCCCACCTCTTAATTCTGTTTTCCTCTTCCTCCAACCAGGGAGCTGAGCAGCCTTCCTTCCTTCACTCGGGCCACCTGGGCAGCACCCAGGGACTCCTTGGATGGCAGGGAGGCAGGGTCGGTGCAACAGGATGAATGTGGAAACCTTAGCAGTCCCTTCAGAAATTTCTTCAGAATATATTTACATCGGCTGGAACCAGACAAAGGCAGGGAAGGGACAGCAGGCATGAGGGAGGGGAATTCTGAGATGTGAGCCCTTCTAGAACTTCTAGCATCTTCCATTCACAGGTCATGACACATGAGGGTCACCATCAGCACAATTTTAAGGGAACAGATTAAACTTGAGAACGGAGTACATCTCACATTAATAGAGGAAAGTGTTTAAGGAAATTATTCCTTCCAAATATTTCATAAAATCTTTGTTTCTATGTCTGTGTATACTGGAGTGTGATATAAATTGTCATTCTTCCTATGAAACACAGCACAACAAAAACACTGGTTTAAGACATGCAGGCTACTTCCCAGAATCTTGAGCCCCAAAGACATGAATTTCCTTCAGTGACTAATGCTCCCACAGCCTGACAATTAGAAGGTGATGAAAAGCAAAACCAAAGCAAAGCTTGGCAGTCAGCATCCCAATATTCAGATATTACAGAATCCGGTATGGAAATTGATTTTGCCGCCCAGACAGCAAATAAATCATTTATTGATAAAGTCGATTTCCCCCTTAATGAAGTGGGCCTAGTATTTGATATTTCAGTAACTACTTAGTGCATTTATAATAAAGGAGGTGCTTAGTGCAGCTTATGAGTCAGAAAGATTCTCTCAAACTTCCACAAAGAGACTTCCCTGATCTTGTAAAATATTTGTTCACAAGAAGATTAATAGAAATGAGCCAATACTTCAAAAGAATCTTTTAAGCTTCTGCATAAGTTAAACTGGGAAAGATATACCATACACCTGCAAAAATACATCATTTCTGTCTTCCTGGTTTACATTTTAATAGTTCACCTCTTTTCAGAGTTTTAAATATCTGTATTTTTCAAAATAAAATTACTATTAAATCTAATACTGGGAGATTTAAACTAACAATTTTGTTTCTATTTTAAAATGAGCCAAAAAAATATGTGAGTATTCTGAATTAGATTTATGTGGGGGGAGTTGTTTTGGCGGGGGAATGGCCCCTTGATTTACATAGAAATGCCGCAGTGTTTAGGTAATTGCTACTTAACTTGTTAGCTACAATGTAACAATAAAGGCTCTGTAAAGAATTACCAAGAAATCGGGTCACCTGTAGCTTTTTTTGTGTAATCGGAGTATCTTATTTATATTGAATAATCTGCCCTACACACAAGATGATATGGTGATACCTGTTGCCCAGCACATCAGAAAGATGACCAGTAGGAATCATTACCCAGTTCCTCTGCCTCTCCCTCGGAAACTTACCCAAGTGTCCATCTCCTTAGGAAGATGTCCAAGATATAAACTCACTTTGGCAGATTCCTTTTGTATTGAGATCACAGTCTCAAAAGAAAAGTGACAATTAGAGAGAAAACCTGGTGGCAAGAGCTTGGCACCCACTGGAGAAATGTACTTAGTGTTAAGCACATACTCCTCCTGTTCTCTCAGACAGGAATGCAGTCTGCCCCCCCTCACCCCGTGGTCATGGGATGCGACATGGTGCGTGTGCGTACCCAGCACCCTGCCCATCTCATCACTATTCTTGCCAGCCCAGGTTTGCAGTCGTTCAATATATAGATTTGGTAATGTCTGCATGACAACAACGGGCAGAGAAGGTTAGCCGGCAATTGATTCTTGATTGGAGTAAATTTATAGAAAACGTGTGGCAGGACCCAAAGGAAAACACTCATTTATTCTTCTGCGATGGTAAAACATTGAAACTTCCACTTATTTGAATTTTGTGATCCTTCAGTAGGTGATGGACAGATTTCTTGCTTTAATAGACTGATAGTTTCTCAACAACTAGGGCAAAATTACATTACATTGTCATATTTACTGGAGAAACAAACTGCTACTTCAAACAACCGTTTTCTGAGCCCTTCAAATGCTTCAGGAGCTTTAATTTTATCAAATAGTTCCCATTTAAGTCATTTTCCTCTTATTTAATAACATCTAATAGACATTACAAAACAACGCTGTAAAATGCATTCATATTCTTAAGTTAATATTTAAAATGCCATAATTGGAACTTTCTGCTAAATCGTGTCAGCCTTCATCTAATTGTACCCAAATGGTAAGACTTTGCTCTGCCTTTCTAATAGCTTTGTTTCCCTTTGCTGTTTGGAAGCTGTTAATCATTCCACTCACTCACCTGTGTCTCTAGAATGTTCACATGGTTAAGCGGGCAGCAAACTGAATATGCAAAGAAGTTATTTTCAAAGAAAGGGAAATGTCTTCATATAGACTTGTTTTTAGTCCATCTACCCTCATCTCCACTTGGAACGTGTTTCTCTCCAGCCCGAGGCTCCCTCCCTGTATGATGTCTGACAGAGCGGGACTAACAGCTGGACCGAGTGTGAGACAGAAGTGACCAGGCAGGGGGCAGGGGGCTCAAGGCAGAAAAGTCATCTGCACTGTGACCCCAGCCCACGACCCCATGTCCCAGGTCACAACACCACTCTTTTGACAGCCAAGACTGTGGCCTGACGAGTGGCCACTGAGGTCAGCCACTGCAACACCATCTCCTCTGGTTCCAGATAAGATTGAAGATGAATTGGAGATGACCATGGTTTGCCATCGGCCCGAGGGACTGGAGCAGCTTGAGGCCCAGACCAACTTCACCAAGAGGGAGCTGCAAGTCCTTTATCGAGGCTTCAAAAATGTAAGGCCCACAGGGCATCTGAAGGCCCAGGCAGGATTTCCCACCTGGAGATAAGCTCTTCCAAAGGCCAAGGGGGCCCATCAGGGAGCTCTTCCTTTTATGTAGTTGTAAAAGAAAGGCCAGTTCTCCAAAGAGTGCATGAGAGGGGCGCCTGGGTGGCTCAATCGTTAAGCATCTGCCTTCAGCTCGGGTCATGATCCCAGGGTCCTGGGATCGAGCCCCGCATCAGGCTCTCTGCTCAGCAGGAAGCCTGCTTCTCCCCCGCATCAGGCTCTCTGCTCAGCAGGAAGCCTGCTTCTCCCTCTCCCACTCCCCCTGCTTGTGTTCCCTCTCTCACTGTGTCTCTCTCTGTCAAAGAGTGCATGAGAGCAAAAGATCACCTGGCTAGAAAGAAAAACTCCAGGCAAGAGTGAGGCAACCTCCATAGATGGGAAACTGGCCAGTATCCCAGGAACTTCCCAGTTTGGCAGGCACAACCTTGGAGAATTCACCTTGGCCCAGCTTCTACCCTTAGCATAACCCATTCACCCTGTCAATATTGTCCCTGCTGATGGGATTTAGCTCTGTGTTCACTGAGCTCACAGAGACTGATGTGTAAGGCTGAATGAGCTCACAGAGACTGATGTGTAAGGCTGAATGTCAATGTATTAGTTTGCCACATTATTTCCTGTATTAAAACTCATGAAAGTCTTGTCAGGAAAGTACTGTTAGCCCCATTTTACAGGTAAGGACAATGAGGATCAGAGACTAACTCACTCAAAGCCACAAAGCCTCGAAGAGGCTGAGCCAGGATCCAAATCCAGGTCTTTCTAAGCCCAAAGCCCAAGTTCTTTCCACCTCACAGTGCCCATTCTCTGAGGTTGTCTCATCATTTTGCAAAGCAGCTTCAATCCTAGGGTGGGACTACTGTCCCAGCTACTCGCTTGGAGACACCGAGGTGTGCAGGCGGTTGTCCAGTCCCTGTTCATCAGGGATGATGGAAAACCTAAAACCCAAGGCTAGACCCAGTCTCCTCCTTCTGGAGGGGGTCCCCATCCTTCCCACTGACTCTCTTCCTTTCACACAGGAGTGTCCCAGTGGTGTGGTCAATGAAGAAACATTCAAACAGATCTACGCTCAGTTTTTCCCTCACGGAGGTGAGTCTGATCTTGAAAAGGTTCTTCTCAGCTCCTTCTCTGGTGAGCAACCTTTCTTCCTCCAAGTTCATGCTTCTTGTTATCTGCCTCCTCCTCAAGGTCAGGGACAACTCAGGGTAAGATTTCCCTCCCTCATTACAAGATACATAATTAGCTAGAGCTTTAACAGAAAAGAGCTCTGGCATGGATCATTTCTAGGAGAGGAGGGATTAATAAGGCAATATCACAAAGTCTCATAACAGCTCTAGACAGCAGGTGCTGTATCATACGCC